>JAFEMH010007675.1:0-79963 GCA_022495995.1 Adenophora triphylla var. japonica
AAGTTCCAAACTTGATTATCGTACATGGATTTGATTTCGGATTCCATGGCTCCTAGCCACTTGTCCGAATCAGAGTGGACATCGCCTCTGATAGGAAGTAGGTTCATCATTCTCAATGATTTCTACTTCATTACTTTCCGTCGCGAGAAATCCATATCTCTCGTGTTCGGATCGTATCCTATCCGATCCGCGAAGAACTTGTGTATCTTGAACCGGTTCCACAACAAACATTGTGAACTTGGTTCCGTCTCTACTATTGGTTCCTTGTCATTTTCGGGTTCTTGAATTTCTTCAAGATCAATTTTACTCCCACTAGTTTCTTTAGAGAGAAACTCTTTCTCTAGAAAGACACCATTTCGAGCAACAAACACTTTCTGTTTCTCGGATTGGTTGTAAAATAGATATCCTTTCGTTTCCTTAGGATAACCGACTCTAAAATACATTTATCGTATCTAGGTGCAAGTTTATGTTCGAAACCAATTTCTTTACATAAACCTCACAACCCCAAATCTTCATGAAAGATAAGCTAGGCTTTCTTCCATACCACATCTCATGTGGGGTTTTAGGAGCCGATTTAGTAGTGGACCTTGTTAAGTGTGAAAGCGGCTGTTTCCAAAGTGCGTGTCCCCAAAAGGAAATAGGAAGGTTCACTTGACTCATCATCGATCGTAACCATATCTAATAGAGTTCGATTTCTCCTCTCGACACACCATTCCATTGTGGTGTTCCTGTGGAGTAAGTTCTCAAACAATTCCACAACTTTTCGATGATCGTCAAATTCTTGGCTCAAATATTCACCACCTCGATCGGATCGAAGTGTTTTAATAGTTTTGCCAAGTTGATTTTGTACTTCACTTTGAAATATTCTAAATATCTCAAAAAGCTTCACTTTTGTACTTCATCGTATAGACGTAGCCATATCTTCGATAAGTCATCGAGTGAACGTTATGAAGTACCGAAATCCTCCCCTAGCAATGCTATTCATAGTTCCACATACATCGCATGTACAAGAGCCAACAAATCACTAGCCCTTTCACTACTCTTAGTAAAAGGTGCTTTAGTCATCTTCGGGCCCAATAAACAAGACTCGCAAACATCATATGATTCATAATCACATGAGTCTAAATATCCATCTTTATGGAGTTTAGAGATGCGTTTCTCGTTTATGTGCCCAAGACGGCAATGCCATTTATATGTGTCATTCACATTATTTGGTTTGGATTTCTTACTAACATGATAGACATTATCAACATTATTCTCAACATCCAAGACATAAAGGCCATTAAAAGAATGAGCAGCACAATAAAGCATGTCATTCAAATAAATCGAAAATCTCTTATTCGCAATAAGAAAATTGTAACCCTCATTGTCTAAACATGAAATAGAAATAATGTTTCGCTCAAATTCGGAACATAATAACAGCTTATTTAAAACTAAAATTAATCCGCTTGGTAAAGTGACTTCGTAAGTCCCTACGGCCAATGCAAAGAACTCGCTCCATTTCCAACCCGTAGATCTACTTCACCCTCTTTGAGCAACCTTCTATTCTTTAGTCCCCGCACATTTAGGCAAATGTGAGATCCACATCCTGTATCTAATACCCAAGAACTAGAGGTAGAAAGTAAAATATCTATCACATAGATACTCGAAGCCGCGGCAATCTCATTGCCCTTCTTCTTCGCTCCTTCCCGATAAAGCTTGCGCTACGCCTCCAATGCCCAGCTTCCTTGCAATGGTAGCACACCGCATCCTTTTGGGATTTGGGTTTAGGCTTCTCAAAGAACGGCAACCTTTGCCTCCGGCTTAGCAACTTTTGCTTTACCCTTGTTTTTGAACCCCTTTCCTTTATTCACCATCAACACTTGATTGGTTTTCTTGGTAATATTGTTCTCTGCATTCTTTAGCATCCTACATGCAATTCGTATTACAGAGATTTATTCATCCCATTCATGTTATAATTCGTAACAAACCGATTATAACTCTCGTGGAGTGAATGCAATATCATATCCGTAGCGCCTCTAATCGGATAGGATACCCAAGCCTCTCAAGATGTTCGAGGTGACCCTTCATCTTCAACACATGAGGCCCAACAAAGGTTGTCCTTCAATCATCTTGCATGAATGAAGAGCCTTCATAGTGTCAAACCTTTCCGTACGTGCTTGCAACTGAACATTTCCTTCAAATGATTTCCCAAATCATAGGCTTCCATGTGTACAAGGTCCTTCTCTCTCAAGAGCCTTACACATGGTCGCAAGCTTTATCGTGCAACCAACATCAATAGAATCATCCATATGCTTCTTATGTTGGTCCCTTTCCGCTTTAGTTGCATTAGCAGCCGGCTCGGGTGGAACGGGTCCATCGAGAATGTACAACTTCCTTTCTTGTTTGAGAACAATTCCCAAACTGCGGATCCAATCCACATAGTTATTGCCATTCTCCTCTAACTTGTCCTTCTCAAGGACTCGATCGCAAAGTGACATGTTTTGATTATTGTTTACAGCCATTGATCTACAAAGATATGCAACAAGATATGAACACATATAAGTACCAATTCATTTAAGAGATTAATTAACGTATTTCACAAATACTCCCACTAAATTATATAACCTTCTTATACAAATATGTATAATATAATTTAATAGGCTAAGACCCAACTTTAATTTAATTTCAAGCTCGGCTATGGCACGACCGCTCAAAATTAAACTAAAAAGGTAGATAACATTTATCAATCATATCTATATATGACTCTTAGATCATTATGAGATTATAGACATCTTATGTCACATGTTTCAATCTTATCTTATGCCTTAGGCCCAAAACCGTTTGATAGCCTAATTGAGTTCAACCATGTTAAACGTATAGCAACCACTATTTGCTCATCTTGATCATACAAAGATAGAATTAATGCACCTCGCTATGGCGAGCCCACATAAAACTACCCGTGTACTCACAAGTGTTTAAACATGGGTGGCATAAAACAAACTCAAATTACAAAGAAGGTTCAATTTTTCATGCTTATCAATTACATCCCAAGGTTGATTCATGAAAACTATATGAACATAATTATGAACATGGAATGATGCAACACATATTACATTTGATCGCAATTACTAGTACGCGGCCACGTGCTCCAAGATTATCCCACACTTCCATCGAAGTGCCCTGGGGAAGGTTTTGGTGTCCACCAATATACCAAGTAATACATCACAAATATCCTAGATTAATCACATTAATCATATCAATGAAATTGACATCCCATAATCTAGATTAATCATATTAATCATATATATTACAATTTCATAATCATGGTATATCTATATATACTATTACTTCTCAAGTAAAACTCATACAATTTCATATTCTAGATCATGCACATCATGAAAATTCATATAATCATATTACATAATTATCATGATTATCTAACTAAGCATCATGAACGGGGCTCTGATACCACTGTTGGGTTTCGAGGGTCCATGCGCAGCGGAATAAGCAATAACTCGAAAAACCCCAAGCCCTAGAATCCGTTCTAGATGAATAATTAAGAGAGATGAAATAAAATTACCAACCTTGAATGCTTTTGCCTTTGATAAACTTGACCCAACCTCCAGTTGAATGATCTTGTTAATCCTTGATGAACGAACGGGAATCACGAACCAAAGATCTTGATGAACGAAGATCCTCTATGTTTATCCACGCGCGGAACGAACCCTAGAACTCTTCTAGAGGATTGCTAGATCCAATTGATTGAAACACCTTTCAATCAATGAAGAACAATGGATTTGGTGGTGTTTGATTCTCAATTCTCAATTGAAATCTCCCACTCTAAGTGTTTCTCTCAAGCCAAAACGTTCTAATGACGGCTAGGGCAACCAGGGGTAAGTATTTATACGTTATAAAACTTTTCCCCTCGCGAAAACCCTAGTTTTAAGTCAATTCCGCGTCGATCCAGTGCCTGTGGACGAGTCGTCCCCCTGTGGACGAAGTCGTCCCCGGCACCCAGCCTTCGACCGGCTTCCCCCTTAAGGGGAATAGTTGGTTACGGCCTCGGGGACGAGTCGTCCCCGAGAACAAAAACACCATATTCTTCATTTTTGACAATTCGTTCGATGCGTGTGACCCCATAGGACCATACTATGTTGGCAATGAGTCCGATCACATCGATCCTCATAAGACATGAGCGGACTCTAGCAAGCCATCATGCCTACCCAAATAGTATAATATCAAGTTCGATTTTCCTACATAGAACATATCACAATCCCATTGTCACACGATGTTATATTGAACATGAGTCATGGTCCACGTCAACTCATATTGTTCAATGCTTTCTCGTTATCAAGTAAATTGATTAATCGAATGATATTAATCACATTAATTCATTCGGGCATGGCCATGCACTACATCAATCTTACTTACGAGTGGCCTAGCAAACATCTCTCTTTACGAGGGACAATTTCCATCTTGACTTATCATTCTTCCCAACAAGAATCATACCATGCCAATGATAGCCCTTATTGTCATCCGGTTAAAGACAACGTTAAACTATATCAAACATGATATTCATCGAGCGGAAGACGATGATAATCTCAGGTCAAAGGATATCAATGATATGACTATATGAGATTTAATTATGACATATGACCATGACATAAATCTCATAATGGGTCAAGTCCAGTACCTTGTTCTCTAACAAGTACCCATGAATCTAATGTGCATCTCCATGCATATAATCATCACATGATTATCCATTAGACTTCATACTAGTGCTTCATAAGTACTAGGGACACGATTATTATAACTAAACATGCAAACACATATAATAATCAAAGAAGCAATCTCATATATAAATGAACAATGACATTACATAAAGGTCTATCTCTATAGGCCTAGGGCACTAACACCTACAGTTTCTTCCATTAAAGGTGCCATAATCCCTTTAGAAATGGATAAATCTTGAACCCTATATCTCCGATCATCACTTGAGACGAGCATAATAGTCCCTATACAAGCTCAATCGTCTCAAGATGTAGGATTGATGGGCTAAGAATATTCCTTTCTAAAGAACCTCACTTTTGGACTATAAAAGAGAGTCCTTCTCTCGATCACACATGACCCAAGGTCAAATAGTGATGATCACAAGTCCAAGATGAGGACGGGATCAAAGTCCCGAACATATAAAAATCCAAGGAATCACGAGCGATAACCAGCTAAATGGTTTATACGTTCGAAAGACAACTTGGAACATCCCCCCCCCTCTTTTCAAACACATGCACACAAGAAAGCACGCAAGCAAGCACGAAAAATGGGATCTTGGGAGACTTGCTTCGGCAAGGCACCTTGGGTGAACGCCAAACGTTCTTCCCAAGGGGTAACTTAACCTCCGGACCCTAACTCCTTTTTTTCAAAGTTTTGAGGAAATCAAAATGGCGTGGCGACTCCGTTTTTTCAAATTAAACCGGAAGTTTTCAAACTCAAGTGAATCCAAATAAAACACAAAAAAAGATTTGGGCCCCCACATTCACAGTTTGGCGACTCCGCTGGGGAGAAACCAAAGGAGAAAGCTTTCATTTAAAAAAAAACGATACCCGGTATATAGGTGGAAACCATTAACCTTCCTGTATCGCTTTCTAACCCGAGGCTTGGGATAAACGATGGTCTAACAATCCTACGTATCGGTATCCCTTTTCGAAAAATAAATAAAAAGAAAGCTTTTCCTTTCGAGCGGGTTAGCCTCCCGTCGCGGATTCCATTTGCCGTGCTTGCTTTTTCTTTCTTCGCCTTGCATTGCATCTTGGTTCTTGGGAATTGTGCATGCTCTATATACTGAACAGGAAGCCTTCTGGAGCTGAAAGGTGCCTAAAATGTTTGGGGAGCAACCTGAAACTGAAAATGATTGGAACCTTGGAAATTGAGCAATGCAGCCGTACGGCTTAATCTGCCTCGAATTCCAGCCGGGCGGCTTCATTGGCAATTCCACCAGGACAAATTTGAGATTAATCTGGCAGCTTAGGTAGCTTGGGGCTATTCAGTTCCAAAGCTGACCGGGCTCCAGAAAATTTACGTGCCTTAACTGTTGCATTTTTCCCCGTCTCGAAAAATCATTCCTTTTAAAACACATTTCTGAAAATCTCTGTTTTAACTCAAAAAGGAACATTTTTTAGGAGACCGCACACTACGCGCACCTTATATATCCTGTACACTTTGCACGCACGTCCTTCAAACCCGGGATGGTTGTTCAGTTGCAGTCACGGACAGCCTTACGATGCTCCCGGACGCACACGGAATCATCCCAAACTCCCCATGGCAGCCAGTGTCGACCAATACACAGTCCGTTTCACACGTTTCAAAAAACCGTGACTTTTTGGTTGGTTTTTGGTCTAGTCCGTGTCATATAGCCCAGTTGCATATCCCCTTAAAGGTCAAGCCTTAGTCCATAACGGAAGTCAAGATCTTTTGCGCAAGCGGAGCTCTGCCGAAATTCCAACAAGGAAAAATTGGTAGAATCTTGACTCCGGCATTGACTTTGACTTTGACCCGCATGGGATGCGTAAGAGTCGAGACCGAGTCCGTGCCAAAAATCCAAAGATCTTTCGCGCAAGCGGAGCTCTGCCGAAATTCCGACAAGGAAAAATTGGCAAGATCTTGACCCGGCATTGACTTCGACTTTGACTCATGCACAGCGTATGCAGCGAAGTTCAATGTGACACTGCGTCATCCGGCTTTTACCGCCCGACCCATGCCTATTATCTTCTCGGACATTGCCGAAAAGTCAAAACGTCATTCGCGCAAGCGAAATTCTGCCGAAATTCCGTTAAGGCTGAAAGACGAGACTTTCCCGGCATTGCCTTGACTATAATCCGCATCGCTCGTGCGTTAAAAGTTCTTATGACCCGCTAGACCCGTTAGGAGCGTTCTTCTCTCTCGGTCGGTGGGATCCGCGTGCCCTATAGGACCTTCGCCCAGGGCTGTCCACCCTGGGAGGTCGAAATACAGGTGGAATACGAGGGGCTTATAGACGTAGTGACGGAGCCCACTGATCCAGGATCTAGAGTAGTTGCGAAAAAGAAGGGCAGAACCCCTTTTCCAACCAAATAGAAATTAATAAAAGACACTGTTTTAAGTAAACTGGAAGATTCTTAATTTGCATATTGCTTGAGCCTTCAGCCTAAACACCTAACTCGAGTCTATACCTCTCCTATCCCTTTCCCGCAATGAGAAAGAATTTGGTGAGAACACCGGTACAACAGTTTTTCGGCTCAGAAGGTCTCAAATAACCCCTCAAAATCTTCAAGTCTCAATTTCCCAGTGTCAAAATGGCCAATGTGGTAATCAAAAATGGTAATGACCAAGTAGTTGAAGAGGCCATCCCAGTTCAACCCAGGCCCCACATCTGGTATGATGTATGTGATTGTGAGGACTGTCTAGAATATGAGTATCAAGAATGGATTAACGAGGATGCTCCTTCAAGAAATAAGAAGAAGAGGAATTCCAGGCAACAGAAATTAAAGGAAAGGTACGAAGCTGGGGACAAGAGTGTGGGAACTTTAGGGGAGCCTTCAGGCAAGTTTGACTATTACGTCAGTTATGCCAAGGAGCCTACCAAGGAACCGGTCATCCAAAACACAGTCCAGCCTGATACCCCTGTTGTCATTGACCCTCTTAAGGCAGAAAGTTCTGAATTCGTTGCCATCGTGAAGTTCAACGAAAAGCTAGCAGATTTGGAAGCTGAATACAGAAAGCCTATAGAATACGTGGTCAACCAAGGAAGGATCAAAGTCTCTCTGGAAGAAGACTTCATCAGCATTATCCTGGCCAACCCTCCTATTGGCTACACCGATAATTAAGGTTGTGATATCAAAGATCAGTAAAGAGAAAATGACTTATCAGCAGTGTATTGATAAGATGAGCCAGACTCTCCAGTTAATGAGCCCGATTGTTACGGACCAGCTTGCTGAAGAGTTGCATCATGCTTCCCTAGCTCCCTTCACAGTCTTTCCAAGGTACCGGCCTACCAATGATTTCCGGTAAGTTTTCGATCAGTTCGAAGTTTCCAACTTTCTGAAGAACGCTGACAAGACTGCTACTCCCTAGGGCAAAAGCAGGAAAGAGTGAAACCCTAGTCCAACCCGCGTCAAACACTTCGATTCAATAAATAGTGTAGGGTCCAGAGTCAGTAGGGTCAAGAGTCAGTTGAGTCAGGAATCTTTGAATTCCAGTCCTCCGAGTCATCTGAAGGCCTCACGCCTGAGGATTATGAATATGTAACCAATGTCATCTTTCCTCTTGCTTTGAATGAAATGATAGATCTTTTTGAGAATCCCCTTATTGCCAACTTAACAAATGATAAATTAACTCAAAACTTAACAACAGCTAATAATGAATCATTTGAACAAGATGCAAACACACTAAACGAACAATACATCCAAGAAATCTTTAAGCAGGTTACAGACAAAGAGGAAAATCGGGCCCAAGCTGCCGAGGAGGTTTTGACAAGTGTTAACTTGGGTACTGTCGAAGAACCTAAAGAGACACAGATTGGAAACTTCTTCCAGGGGGTTGAACGGGACAGACTGGTCAATCTCGCTCGTAGAATACATGGACATTTTGCATGGTCATACAGATATTCCGGGCTAGACAGCTTCGATAGTAGAGCACAGAATCCCTCTAGCACCAGATGCTAAGCCACTAAAGCAGAAACTGAGAAAGATCAAGCCAGAATGGTCTCTACAGGTCAAAGAAGAGATTGAGAAGCTACTGCGGGTAGGATTCATCAGAGTCATTGAATATCCAACGTGGTTATCCAACATTGTGACTGTAACCAAGGCCAATGGGAAGGTGCGCTGCTGTGTAGATTTTCGGGATCTGAACAAAGCCAGCCCCAAAGACGATTATCCCTTGCCAAACATAGACATTCTGGTGGACGCCACCGCCAATTACGAAGTCAAATCCTTCGTTGATGTCTTTTCTGGCTACAACCAGATCAAGATGGCCGAGGAGGACCAAGAAAAGACAGCCTTCACCACATCGTGGGGAATGTACTGCTATACAGTGATGCCATTTGGGCTTAAGAATGTCGGGGCTACTTATCAGAGGGCAACAACCGTACTCTTTCACGACATGATCCACAAGGAGATTAAGGTCTATGTTGATGACATGATAATCCACTCCAAAGGCGAGGACAGACAGCATTTTGTTGACCTGCGAAAGTTCTTTGAGAGGCTGAGACAACATTCCATGAGACTAAACCCTGCCAAATGCACCTTCGGAGTGACAAGGGGAAAAGTGCTTGGGTACATGGTCACAGAACGAGGGATTGAAGTTGACCCCCGAAAGATCAAAGCCATTATGGACATGAGGCCACCTCGAACCCAGACAGAAGTCAAAAGCTTTATGGGCAAGTTGCAAGACATCACCAAGCTTTGTCAACCGCCGACCACCATGTGCGAGCCCATCTTCAAGCTCATGAAGAAGAATGTAGACACAGAATGGACCGAGGAATGCCAGGATGCCTTTAACCAAATCAAGGCATACTTAGTACATCCTCCGGTGTTATGCCCCCCACATAGACAGAAGCCTCTTCTGCTCTATCTCACTGTCACTGATACGGCAGTTGGGGCTATGCTTGCTCAGGAGAAGAAAGACTCTCGGGTAGAGAATGCCATTTACTTTGTTAGCCGAAAGCTATAGGGGAGTGAGCTCAATTATTCAGCGTGCGAAAAGACTTGTGCATGACTGGTCTGGGTAGTCGATAAGATGAAGCACTACATGCAAGCCCACCCTGTTAACTTGATCTCAAAAATGGATCCCATCAAGTACATCTTTGATAAGCCTTCCCTCTCGATGCGTCTATCAAAGTGGTCCTTCTTCTTAGCTAAATATGACATCAACTATGTGACAAGAAAGGCTATCAAGGGTCAAGCGTTGTCAGACCATCTGGCAGACTTCCCTAGTAATGAGGACCGCGGGCCTGCACCCCAAATCCCAGATGAAGGGATCATTGTAGTCGAGCCTGAGAGCCGATGACAGCTTTTCTTTGACGGGACTGCTAACAAAAGAGGAAATGGCGTAGGAATGCTACTGGTTGACCCGAAAGATGAGCACACGCCAATGGCCATCAAGTTGAACTTCCCTGCCACGAACAATGTTGCCGAGTATGAAGCCTGCATTGCTGGTTTAGAAGCTGCCTTAGAGAGGAATGTCAAGGAGCTTGAGGTCTATGGAGACTCAGCCCTGATCATCAATCAGGTCTCCAACAAGTGGAAGACTGTAGATCCTAACCTGCAAAAGTATCATGCCTATATGGAGGAGTTGACTGGACAGTTCAGAGAAGTGACTTTCCATTATCTGCCAAGGGATAAGAACAGATTTGCGGATGCCTTAGCTACTCTAGCCTCACTGGTAGAGATCCCCGAGGGAAAGGCAATAAAACCCTTCAGAGTGGGTAGAAGAGAATCCCCGGCTTTCTGTTGTGAAATAGACTTGGGACCTGAGCCTATCAAGGAACCCTGGTACAATCAGATTTACCAGCTCTCAAATGGAGAGTCAGCCTTTAGAGATGAAGAAGGTAGGACAAAGGAAGGCATCAAAGCCAAAAGCTTGCAAGCCCTAAAACGGTTAGCTTCCCACTATGTCATTCTAGGGGATGATCTCTATAAGAAATGGTACTAAGGGCCGCTTCTCCTGTGTGTCACCCAAGAAAAGGCCAGAGAGTTGATGAATGAGGTCCACAATGGTCCCTGCGGTCCTCATATGAATGCTAGTGCCCTGATGCAAGTGATCCTCAGAATGGGTTACTACTGGATTTCCATGGAAACAGACTGCGTTCAACATGTCCGACAGTGCGACAAATGCCAACGGTTTGCCAATCTCAATCACCTTCCGCCTCATGACCTGTACTGTATGACGACTCCTTGGCCGTTTGCAACTTGGGGTATTGATGTGATAGGGAAGATAGCTCCGGCAAGAAGAAATGGGCACAAATTCGTGTTAGTGGCAGTCGACTACTTCACAAAGTGGGTAGAAGCGAAGTCCTACAAGATCCTCACTTCCAAGAAGGTGGCCCAGTTTTTCAAAGAAAACATAATGTGCAAATATGGGGTGCCCAATGAGATCATTTCTGATAACAGGTCACATTTTGAAGGAGACTGTGATAGATTACTGTCAGAATTCATAATCACTCGCCACAAGTCGTCTCCATACAGACCTCAGACTAATGGAGCCGTGGAAGCTGCTAATAAGACGCTCGAACGGATCATCCGGAAAATGGCCACCCGTGGTCGTGATTGGCCTGAGAAGCTGCACCTAGCACTCTGGGGCTACATAACGTCCTGGTCGTAACAAATGCATGGAGAAACTCCCTTTGCCCTAACCTACGGGATGGAAGCAGTGTTGCCAGTAGAGTTGGAAATCCCGTCATTAAGGGTCCTCCTGGAAAACAGCGTCAACAAAGTAGAGTGGCTGCGCAGCCGGCACAATGAATTGGCCCTGCTCGACGAAAGAAGGCTAAAAGCCATGGAACACACCCGAGCCTACTAGAGGCGAATGGCCAGAGCATTTGACAAAAAGGTCAAGACCAGAGACATCAAAGAAGGTGACTTGGTTCTGAAAGTAAAGACCCCTACCAGAGACAACCCCCTGGGAAAATGGGAACCCGTTTGGATCGGCCCATATGTGGTGCAGAAGATACTATCGGGAGGAGCAATGAAGCTTGCAGACCTGGATGGCAATTCCTTTGTCTACCCATTCAACGGTGATAAGCTCCGTAGATACTATGTCTAAGGGGAAAAAAAAAAGAGAAAATAAAATAAAAAAAGAAGAGAAAAAAAATCTTGGTGCAAAAAGAGTAATGCCCAGCTAGGCTGAAAACCCAAAAAGGGCGGTCTAGGCAAAAGACAGGGCTGCACATAAAAAAGAATAAAAACAAAGAGAAAAAAAAATCTTAGTGCAAAAAGAGTAATGCCCAGCTAGGCTGAAAACCCAAAAAGAGCGGTCTAGGCAAAAGACAAAGGGCCGTACATAAAAAAAAAAAAAAAAAAAAAAAAAAAAAGAAAGAAAGAAGACAAAAAAGCAAAAATCCCGATAGTTCACCGGAATGAACTACGAAGACCTGAGCCCCTTAGTCTTTCTTGTAAAAGGGGAACGTAGGCAGCCATATATGGTTCGGTCTAAACAATAAAAAAAGGGGGGGGGGGCAATCAAGTTTCCATGAAATGCGTCCTAAATAATAAATAAGACATCTGAAATTTCCATGAAATGTGTCTTGATTAATTTCTAAGATCATATCTTTGTTAATTACAAGTTAAAAGACTTCTTGATGAGTTCAAGCACGGTCTACTCTTGACTCTGCTGACCTGCTACAAAGATCTAAAATACAATAAAATGCCTAATAAACTATTGTGTTTGCAAATGGCAATAATGGAATCCTAAGAAAAGATCTATCAGTTGTCATTCACTTAGTCTTCTTTGGTCTTCTTCCCTTTACCTCGACCCCGTCGAGTGTTCTTCCTCTTCTTCTCAATGATGTCGGTCTCCTTCATCCCAATCTCGGGTATCCTCACTGGAGCCTCCACCAAACCTGTGTCAATAAGTGCTCTCTCAATACGAGCACGAGTGCGCACTTCCTCCTTCTGAGCCTCAGTCAAGGGAGCGACTTCAGAAAGCCTCTCGTAACGAGCCTCCATATCTCTGATAAAGTCACCCGACTGGTTATGACGACTCGCCTTAGCTTCAGTCTCCCTCAGAGTCCTGCTCGAGTCGCAATCCGCTCCGAATAAAGCCTGACGTCTCTCTCCCAAAATGGCCTGAGTCGCCCTTATCTCCCTCTCATACCAGTCCAAATAGGCCGTAGTCAAAATAGTACTCTTCCGGCTCTTGAGAATGGCCCTGGGTGGGAAAGCAGTGTATGTCCAGGCCCTCGAGAAAAATAAGAAGCTGGCCGGATCCTTCATGTCCAAAGGCGCTACCTCCATGGTACTGATGTCCTTCCAATCATCCAAAGGCTCCTGTAAAGTCCCAAACTTCCTGGACACTAGGCAAGGAATGTAGAAGGATGACAGAGAAAACCCCGGAACTCTCACTACATAAGACTCTTGAAATGTCCGACGGGTCTATAGTCTCCAATGAGGCACCCACCAGTGAATGTCCGAGGTGGACAACCTAGCCATCATCAGCTCCCAGCTACCCTGGTCTTGCTCTCTAGGTGTGTCCCTTCGAGAAATCACCTAAGGGCACTGAGTAGGCGCAGCCCCTGGCAAAGCCTCGAGCCTCTCCTGCAATCATAAAGTCAGCACCGCTGGGCTCCCAGACCTCATGAAACGGTCTCCCTAGCCATCCTGTCAATGCCATGCAATGTCTCCCCCAAAATCAGTGGGACGATATCCTTTCCAGCCCTGCAGTCCCTGACCATGTCCAAAAGGCCGCTGTGGCAAACTCCAACAGACTCGACAGTGAACAGAAATGAGAACATACAAAGGACAAAAGCGTCCATAGCCACTGTGGTCATAGCCATATCGGGAAAATCAAACCTGTTCGGGATATCGGAAAGGTCAATCCTGTCCGGAGCTATCAACATCCCCTCGGCTTCTTTCGGAGAAATTTGTAAAAAAGATTCTAGCTTTACAGTCACTGGCAAGTCCCCGTCCAAAGGTGTCAAAATTGCCTCAATTTCTGGACCCCCAATCAATGCTCGGAAGTCTTCAAAGGTTGGAACAATCTCATTGTAGGAAAAGCAGTAAACATGTCTCCGGACATCCCAAAACATAGCTGCTGCTCTCAAAAGGTCCCAATCAGGCGGGAGATCCTTCAAATGCCATAAAGATTTGATCTTGAAGGTAGCATCAAACAGCCCCTTGTGAGATTGAAAGTTATGTCTCACCCAAGATTGAAGATCGGACAGAAAACAGTCTCTTTTCCCCTTTTGCAGTCTAGCGGGTCTTTCTATTGCGAGATGATCAAAGTTGATGTCTTTTGGTCAGAAATATGCTCTGGGATCAGTTGGGACATGTCTAGGGTGAAAATGAAATGAAATGGCCAAGCATTGGTTTTATTTTGAAAAAGACTAGTCCGCATGTAACCGTTAGCCGCACGGCTTCATTTGCCCTGTGTCCAGCCTGACGGCCTCATTTGCCATCTCTAGAAGAATCTCGCAAAGAACCAAAAGTTGCTGCCCATGTGGAGTTCTCACCCCACTTTCTCAATAAAACCTGTCCCAAAACATGTCCAAACACCATCCAAGCAGTTATATACCATTACAAACCATTTTGGCCAGTTTCAGCCCCATTTCCAAGCAAAAAAACAGCCCGGAGGCTCAAGTAATATGCAAATTAATAAAGCATAAATTAGAAAAGCAAATAAAACAGTAATACATTGTTTTCGCCTTATCGGCGCCCAAATAAAGCAAAAAAATAAACAAAATGTGCATAAAACTGTTCATTGTTTGTTTCCTTCCCACTAGATCGATCCTAAGGACCTCCTAGGCCCCCGAATCCTCGTCGCTGCTCAGCTCGTAGAAGCTAGGATCCCTCATCAAATCCTTGTTGTCACTCACATCAGAAAGATGGACATTCACATGCTCATACTCAGCTAGCTGCTCCAGGATGCCGGTGTTGGGTCCCTGTCCCTGAGGCATGGCACTAGAAGAATACTCTGAGGCTGATGAGGTGGATGTCGTGCTCCCGACGTGCCTTCTTTTGCGCACGGGCTCTTGCACATTCACTGCAGCCTTGGAAGCGCAAGCCAGTTTCTTCACGAGGGACCGACACACATCCTTCCATCCCCTGTTCTGCCTGACCAAACCATCATAGGTACGAGCTGGAACCTGAGAAAAAGAGAAGGAAAACTCAGAAAATCTCAGAAAAATCTCAGAATTGCAGAAAGCAAAGAAATCCAAAAAAGGGAAAGGACCCTAAAGTGTACTCACGGTGCTGTCAGGCGGAAGAGTGTACTGAGGCTCCCTCGTGTCGGGGACAGGTATCATAAACCTCCTCGGTATCCCGTTGACTACGTAGGAAAGATGAGCCGGAGGCAAAGGTGGGTCGGTAGGCTCAGCTTCCCTGTACCCCTGGGCAATAGCCATCTTCACCAGCTTTTGCGGCGTCCTCAACCGCGCCTCTACGAAGGTAGCATACGGGGTAGCCAGATCGAAGTACTCCTCAGCCGCTACGCCTGCCTGATACCTAGCAATATCATCCTCTGAACAGTCCCTGGGCTACAGCATCCGTGCTGGAAGATCGTGAGGAGTAATGGCGTCCAAGGGAGGGACATGGCCATGCTGCCTAGAAAAATGGTCCCCTAAGTAAATGACATCACATGTCAAGCCGGTAAGCCACCTCCTCTACCTAGTTGCCTCCACGGCATCCCCTAGCAGCACCTCCGGGTACCTCCCCCAAGGGTAGAAGTCCATCCCATCATCACCATCCTTATTAAGAACAGGCCCCACCATCTTGTAATCAAAGGTGATCCGGGTCTTCCCGGTGAATTTGTCCCTAGCCTCGCCCCTCCAGCGAATCATAGCAGGGAAGATAGTAGGATCGCTTTGTTGGTTCCAGGGAAAGAACCCGATAACCTCGCAAAACCAGACCTGCATGTTCAAAATATAAAAGGGTCATCTTCTCTTATAAGAGTCTCAAGACACAAAAGGAAAAGAGAAAGGAAAGAAGGTGAGAATACCTCAAGAGCAAAAGAGAAGCAGTCCATAGAAGCAGCCTTGTTTCGGCTGTACAAATCCAGAGAGAAATAAATCTTAGCCAATCCGGCCTCACCCCAAGAGACCGTTCCAATCTCGTCCACATCCTCCAAGGAGTCCAGAAGGCACAACATAGCCAAAGTCCCAGAATTAGCAAAGATGGTGACTGACAGCATCAACCACAGAAAAGCCCTCGCAAGCCGCGGGCACAATTACTCGGGCAAGAAATCCCTGCATGCAGTTCAGGATTGCCACCTCCACATTTCTCGTCTCCATCCCGAGCCCTTTAGGACAGAGATCAAACCCAACTAGAGCCCTGAACTCATCCGCCGTGATGTGGTCCCTCCAGGTCACAGGCCTCCCAGTGAACTGCAAGCCTGTAATAGCAGTAAAGTCGGCCGGAGTCACAGTAAGCTCTCCCCAGCTGAGATGAAAGCTATGGGTGGTGTCCCACCAGAACTCCGAGAGGGCCTGGATCAAGCCCTTGCTCTTCGAGGTCACATGGATGCCTCTACCAATAGCCTCAATGAACAAATCAAGGCCGGTAGCCCTCACTAGCTGCTTGGGGTTCACCACATTCTTCTCAAAGTTGGGCATCCTATCCCATAGCTTCACGGCCACCTCAGAAGGTCCCCTCGACTTGCTATCCTGTAGGAAAGCACAACAAAAAATGTGTCAGTCCTTCATCTCATTTCAAAAGCATGCATATATTCAAAAGTGCACATATTTTCAAAGAAAAGCATTCATAAGAGATTTCTAGCATCCTTTGCATAGAAAATGTGTCCTTCATCATTTGAAGCATGTCGTACCAAGCACATTGCTCTCTCAAGCACAAAAATTCTAATTTTCAAAATTCTTTACACATAAGCACTAATTTTTCAAAATGGCATGCATGAATCCTTTTCATCGTCCAAAATCTTGCCCTCACATCCATGATCAGAAGTTGACCTAGTTTAAGCGCATGCAAGAACTTCGTCACCTTTTAGACATTATTTTTCTTACTTTATTTTTAAAAAATGGGTCATTCTCATTATTTTTCAAATAAATTGCACATGCATGTTCATTTGTGTCCTTAGCCTCATAGGTTAATCATCAAAATTCCAAAATCATCAACAAAAATCCTAGGAAAATTCAAAAAATTCCTAAAATTCGGGTCAAGCCCTAAATCAATCCAAATTCAATCAAAATTATTAAAATCAAGAAAGTCAAGAATGCTTACCCTAATAGATTGAGGTTTCATGGACTTGTGCTCCCTTTTGCCCGGATATAACTCGAAAGGAGGCGTATTGAAATCGTATTTTCGCTCTGTTCGAACGAACTCCCTCCACCTCATTCTCGCGGCTTGTGACAAGACTCTTCGTGTTTGTCGGGGTACAATGTTACCCTCTTGATCCATTTCGAGCACTAGAAGGTAGGGAATCAAAGAAATTGGAAATTTCTCTCTCTACTCTCCCTCCTCTCCTCGGCGAAAGCCACAACAATGGCGCTTTGCCCGTTTTCAAATCTGTTTAAACAATCTGGTGAAATCAGGATTGAAGCCGGGCAGCCTCTTTTGCCCTCATCTCATGCCGGGCGGCCTCTTTTGCTCAGAGCAGAAAATTACACTTATGCCCTTGAACTTTCTACTTAGGCATATAATTCCTGAAACGTTGTTCTCTTAAAGGATATCGTTTATCTCTAAGCAAATAGGTTTTCCACCCGAGTCGCCTCCGTTACTTCCGTTATAACGAAATAACGCTAGGTGACATCCTCCGAATTGTCAAAACTCAAACTTTAGCTACCTCTATCTCACAGATTGAGAAGTACGCTCAAAGTTCTCCAAACTTTAGCTACCTCTATCTCACAGATGGTGAAGTACGCTCAAGTTCTCCAAACTTTAGCTACCTCTATCTCACAGATTGAGAAGTACGCTCAAGTTCTCCAAACTTTAGCTACCTCTATCGCACAGATGGTGAAGTACGCTCAAGTTCTCCAAACTTTAGCTACCTCTATCACAGATTGAGAAGTACGCTCAAGTTTTCCAAACTTTGGCTACCTCTATCTCACAGATTGAGAAGTACGCTCAAGTTCTCCAAACTTTAGCTACCTCTATCTCACAGATTGAGAAGTACGCTCAAGTTCTCCAAACTTAAGCTACCTCTATCTACTATAGTGACGTAAGCTTTAGCTTCTTCAGGTGACAACCTCCATTAATTGTCAACCAGGTGACAACCCCCATTAATTGTCAATCAGGTGACAACCTCCATTAATTGTCAAAACCTCAAGGATCCTAGACACTCTTCCTAACTATCTAGTGAGACTTGAACTACGACCAAGGCTTGATTCCTCCGGGATACGTAGGTAGCCTTTTTTATAAAGGTCCAGCCATCCGACCACATTGGTCACCCTCTTCTTTCATCACTCCTCAGTGGTGAAATAGCCCCTTCTAGAGGTCTAAATATCCGACCACATCGTTCAATTCCTTCATCTAGCATATCCCCAGTAGGATCAGTCACTTGACCTCCCAGGTCACCTTCCCTTCTATCTCTCCAGCAAGAGACCAGTTTCTCTTTGCTATTCCCCAGCGAATCTTATTCTGAACTATGGCCTGGCTTGATTCCTCCGGGATACGTAGGTAGCCTACTTTAGGTTCAGCCAATTCGTCACATATGACACTCCTTTCCCCAGTGGATTCCGAACTACGATTATGGCTTGATTCCCACTCGGGATACGTAGGTAGCCTTCCAAAGGTTCAGCCACTCGACCACCTTGGTCACCCAATCCGTCTCGGCATTCGCCAGATCGGATCCTTTTCTATCGACAACCCCACTCGCCCTGCAAGTGATTTTGCCGAGGGGCTTCTGTAAGTACCCAAATCTGGCTCATGCCTTCCGGTTAAGTTTTCCGGAAATTCCCCGGACTTTCCTAAAGTTCCGGATTAATTCGGGAACTTTTCCGAACCTTCCGAGGGGCAAAGGAATTACTAGGAATTAAAATTCCACGTTTTCCTTCGGTAGAAAAACCCTTCTAGAAGGCCACCTTCCATGATTCTAGAAAGGTGCTGAGTCGTAAGGGATAATGCCGCACGGCTGCATTAGGCAAGAACTCCAAGCCGCACTGCTTCATTAGTTTCTGCCAGACTGCCTATAAATAGAAACCTCCTCTATTCATTTAGAAAGGAGTTTTTGGAGCATTGTTACTCTGTCAAAATATCACCTCGAAATTACAGAAAGTTGAGAGTGCCAAAAACCACCTTCCTCCTCCTTAAAGCCTTCCAAAGTTGGTCCTTCCCTAGGCAAACTCCAAGGAGATAGAGGACCTCCAACATTGGTAACCTCTTATCCCCTTTTTCTTGAAATATACCTTGTATATATGTGATATATTGCTCCTTGCTTTCCATATTATTGTTTACTTGCTTGGGATTTGATATATTGTTATTAAAGATTCCTTCTTTAAGCATGTAAATCATCCTACCCCTATTCCCCTATCACATAGGATCCATGGAGGATCCAACCCAAGGATGAACAAATAAGACCTCAAAAAAGGCTTGTTCTAGGGTGGATCTCTCACTTGGTGATGTGAAAAGTAGCATCCTTTGCTCTCAAAATAACATCTTTTCATATAAAGTTGCATCATTTGCATTAAATATGTTATCTTTGCATTAAATTTGCATCCTTTGCACTTGAAATGTCATTTTTACATATAAAAGTTGCACCCTTTGCACTAAAAATCATTTATTTGCAAACAAATAGCATCCTTTGCACCCAAGATGTCATCCTTTTCATTAAAAATGTCATTTTTAGTTTAGAATGCATCCTTCATGTCCCTCGTGGTTGGATCTCTCTTTCCTAGGATTGTTTAGTGACCTTCCTAAGGCACGAAAAGCATAGGAAGAGCATACAGATCCAATCTTTATACCCTTCCCCTAGTCCCCTTTGGTATTTGATGCATCCTTTGGAGCGGACCGATGTAAAGATCCCATCTTTACATCGTTTCTTCCATTAAAGGTGCCATAATCCCTTTAGAAATGGATAAATCTTGAACCCTATATCTCCGATCATCACTTGAGACGAGCATAATAGTCCCTACACAAGCTCAATTGTCTCAAGATGTAGGATTGATGGGCTAAGGATATTCCTTTCTAAAGAACCTCACTTTTGGACTATAAAAGAGAGTCCTTCTCTCGATCACACATGACCCAAGGTCAAATAGTGATGATCACAAGTCCAAGATGAGGACAGGATCAAAGTCCCGAACACATAAAAATCCAAGGAATCCCGAGGGATAACCAACTAAATGGTTTATACGTCCGGAAGACAACTTGGAACATCCCCCCCTCTTTTCAAACACATGCACACAAGAAAGCACGCAAGCAAGCACGAAAAATGGGATCTTGGGAGACTTGCTTCGGCAAGGCACCTTGGGTGAACGCCAAACGTTCTTCCCAAGGGGTAGCTTAACTTCCGAACCCTAACTCCTTTTTTTCAAAGTTTTGAGGAAATCAAAATGGCGTGGCGACTCCGTTTTTTCAAATTAAACCGGAAGTTTTCAAACTCAAGTGAATCCAAATAAAACACAAAAAAGATTTGGGCCCCCACATTCACAGTAGTGAAGTATGTTTCTAACTCCACGGAAATGTTTGATGATGATGAAGATGAACCTCGAGAAGGACCACGTTTTTTACTATACAAATTTGAAAAAACAAACTATATGGATCCCCACTAGTAAAACTTTGTTGAGAAGTAGAGGAAGCATCTTCATGTTGTTGGATTTGAGAAGTGTTTCCATATAAGCCATTATACTCATTAAAAATGTTAATCAAATCATTTTTTATATTTTGAATAATAATTGACGGAAGTTCATTACCACCATCACCATCGGGATATAACTTCATATAATAATAATCTGCAATGCACTCTAAATCATCTAATTTAACTCGGGGATCTAATAATTTTGCAACCAAGAAGAGAGACGGAATAGTGTCAAAATATTTAAGCCACTTTTGCCTCATGAAAACAATGCATTCTTTTAAAATAGGGCATTGTCTTAAATTGTAAAAAAAGTAACAATTGCAACACAATGCTCAAGCACCAAAACGGAAGTTGGATAATAAACTCCCGAAAAAGCCAAAGTAGCGGTATTGAAAATCTTTAACAATTCACATAAATTAGTGCATGCATTCCATTGATAAGCAAGTAGACGTTCATTATAGCCAATTGACATAAAAAAATTGCATTAGGAGATCTTTATAAGCAAAACCATCGGTTAACATTTTGTAGGTGGAATTCCACCTAGTTGGAACATCGTGTTGGAATTTTGGTTTTGGAAAGTGTGGTTTGACCGACTTTTGACCAAGAATTCCATTGGGTTCCATTTTAGAAAAATGGAAAATGATTGCATATTAATAATCTACATTTGGAGTAGATTAATTATATATATTTACTTTCTCAAAACCAATTAGTGGTGAATGAGAAATTAATGCTCAAAGTATGCAAAATAAAATGGGTTTTATGAAGAGTTTATGGGATGTGGAATAGTTATCCCACATTGCTTAAAGATGTAAAGCAATGATAGTTTATAAATGGATCCATCCAAGGAAGGAGACATCAAGTTAATCTCCTTGGGCCAACCTAGTTGGGCCATTGAGCCAACCATGCATCCAAGTGGGCTATTGAGCTAGTTTTGTTCTAGCTTAAAATGGACCCACAACCCGCGAAGCGCGCGAAGGGCGGAATGGGCGGTTTAGGGCACACTTTGCACTTCGCATCGTCGCTAGGAGCTAAGGAGCCTTAAACTTTTGACAAAAGTTGGCTCGGTTCATGGTTCGACTTAGCAATGGTGGTTCGGTCCAAGGCTTGGAGGCGGGTTCGGTTCTGGCGCTTGGGGCGAATGGGTCGGATTGGTTTGGGCCATGGGCTGGCAGATGCTTGGTTTGGGCCGAGCCCCATCCGGTTCCAGCAAGGTTGGCCGAATGGGCTCATGGTTGTCTTGGGCCGAGACCCTGTTGGGTCAAGCTCCTACTGGACCTTGGATTGGGTTTGGCTAAGGTTGTGATGGTTGGAAAAGGTGGGGCATGCCCCATGTCCTTTCAAAGCAAATCTCCTCCCTCCATTCGTATCGATCCAAGTGGTCCAGATTCCACTGTACACCATTTGTGGCTATTACCAATAGACACCTCAACTCTTCATATACTATATAAACCCCCACTAGTTTGTCAAATTCATTCATTCACTCAATCTTCACTTCACATATTCTCTCTCTCCTCTCACTAGATGTAGAGAATCACTTATCTAACGAGTTAACTAACTCAGTTAGATATTTAATCAATTATGGATTCGCCAAAGAATTCAACGGAATTCTTAACATCATATGTTAGAAGATAGAGCATCTCGTTGCATAATTCTTCTTCAAAGTCTGGAAGTGTCAAACACGAATTTTGTTCGCCGAAGTCATTAATTTTGGTGTGCTCCTATTAATGACTCGTAAAGTCGTTTTATCTTGAGAGAAGATTGCCGTAGACCGTTAGCACCAAAGGCAATATCTTCTTGCGGAGATTGTGTCCAACACAAGACTCGACTTCGTTATTTACTCGGTTTGCTTTAATTTTTGCATTCTAGATTATCTTTATTTCCTGCCCCGTTAATTATGTTATGATTCATTATATTATTTGTCATTTCATTAAATTCAAGAAAGCCTTATTTATTGTCAAATAGACAATTTTCCCAACAATCGCAAGAAGATATTAACGTTTTCTTGTTTTATGACAAATATGAGCCAATGATGATGGACAACCGAAGGACATTATCGTTAGAGACTTAACGAGAAAAATAACGGTTTCCAAGGAAGGATAACTAAAAGAGCATTGGAAGTTAACTAGAAGATAACGAGAAGGTCAACAATAATCCCGGAAGTGATTCAAAGAATTGTTGACAACATGGAGCGGACTTATAAACAAAGAAGTTCATGCATGGCAGATAACCCAGGCAAATAACCGGAAAGGAAGAGAATGATGATCCAAATTTGCCAAGGCAAAATATAACCTAAGAGGAAGAGGATGTTGATCCAAAATTCGCCAAGGCAAATAAACCGAAGAAAAGGAGGATGATGATGATCCAGATCCAAAAAAGACAGATAGCCAATCCGCGAAGACAAATAGCCGTAGAAGAATGGGATCATGAAAATCTCATATGTAGGACGTACATACTGAGTGGACCAAATGATGCCCGTTCAAAGATCACTGTCTCGTGGGGACAACCAAAGAGTTATAGAACTCTTTGGAACGGACTATAAGGTTCAAGGAACCAAGTCCAAGATTTGTTACAAGATATGGTAAGACCAATCACGTAGCAAAAAGGTTTGTCGTATTCCAAGAAAGGTAATGGACAACATGAATCAAAGCCAACGTCAACGAAAGGTTGAATAGGCTTGATTGAGAACTAATGGGGCTCAAGCCAACTTAGCAAGTTGAAGGTCAACCATGAGAATGGTGGATAGACACTGGAGCTGAAACTACCCACCATATATATACTGATAAAGAGAGCTTCTCATTAAACACTCCTAAGGAAGGTGTAAATGAGAAACTCTTCTACTTCCAACGTCGTGGGACTTGGAAGGATCATGCTGAAGATGACTTCTGCATGCAGAACTCGACTCTCGTGAACATGCTGCATGTCCCAGACATTCGCAAGAACCTAGTTTCTTGGTAAAGGGTACTTTGCCTAGAGGCAAAGAGCATCGGTGTTTCTTATTTTTGCCTTTTGAAAGGTTCTAATTTATGGCATGATAAATTAGGTATGTGAATTTCAACACAATTAAGATGTCAGTGAATCAAGAATTAATTCTCATGAATAAATTCGTTTCAACTGACAAGTGTGAAATTTGCGTGAAAGATAAAATGACTAAGTCAGCATTTTCTTCAAGAATAAGAAACACGACACCTCTTGAAAGTTAGCTCACACAAATAATTGTGATCTAAAGTTAGTGCAAACTCGAAGTGGGAAAAAGTATTTAATTACTTTATAAATGGTTGCACAAGACATTCTCTTGATAAGGAAGGATGAAGCCTTGGAGGCTTTCCAAACTTATAAGAATGAAGTTGACGAATCAACTTAATATAAAGAAGATTCGAAAAGCTACAATGAGGGGAATATGCGGCGCCGTTTGAGGATATTTGTGAGGTTTCCTAGTATTCATCAAACGATCGCAACATATTCAACTCGCCTAATGCAGAGCAAATGCAAGGATCATACTCTTAAGGAGATGATAAATGCAATGAGCTCGGGCTTAACCGAATTTGTGGGGAAAGCTATAATGAGATACCCAAGAAAGGATTTGATAAAACTGATTACAGATTATGGCATAATCGTAAGACGTTTTATAAATACCTCAATTGTGGGGGTACACCTCAATTGCGGGGATACACCTCAAGTGTGGGGATACACCTCTAGTGTGGGGGTACGAGCTAAGTAGAAGTACTTAAGCCAAAGATAAGGAATTTGGTATTCCTTGAAATCATATTTCCTTGAAGTAAAAAGGAAATAATATAAGTTTAAGAAGAGAACTTATAAAACTGTAAAAGATTTATCTTAATAGTAAGATGAACTAAGACACAGTTTGTGGACAAAAGAAGCTAGTCTTTTGGTCCTAATTTTCTATGGTAGAAAATTAAACGAAAACTGTTAAATAATGTTGTTAACATTTAAATGAATAGTTCATCATACATATGGAGGTTGGTTGATCTTCTTCCATAATGCGAACCATTGGGTTGCAAATTGGTTCCTAAAAGGAAGTATTTGAAAGATGAATTTATAAACGGAAAACTCTTGAAAGATAAAGTCCTAAGGCAGACTTTCAAGAAGTGTAGTCAAGAGAGTTAGAATTTCAAAAAGATAGATTTCTAAAGGGAAAAACAATCTTGAGAAATAAACTCTATTGAGACGAATTATTAATCTGAAAAGGCAGATTATTGATCTCGAAAGTGAGACTCTTGAGATACAGAATCTGAAGAGAAAAGATTCTTAAAGTAATTAGGGGTGAAAATGGTTCGGTTTAGCTCGGTTTGGCCAAATTTAGAAGTCAAACCGCTAACATCGGTTTGGAAAAATCCCAAACCGAGCTAAACCATAAAAATTTTCAAACCGAGCTAAGCCAAACCGCTATGGTTTGGTTTGGCTCGGTCTAAACCGCGGTTTGATATGCGGTTTCCAAGTCAGCAAGTGAAGATTGGGTACGGGAATAATTAACCAATGGAAAAAACAATATCAAGAGAGACTTAGGTAGCTAACAAGTATAGACAAATATACAAATAGGTTATTGGCAAGTACAAGTTTGAATCTCCACATGCATTTAGCAGATCATCAATAGCTCTATTTTCCATGGGTTGTAGACACAGATCCATGAACATTAGCAATAAAATATAAACCACATAGCATGATTGACTGTGAGACAGTCACCGCAAGGATCCACAGATTAGTTCCATATTGGGACTTGTAAAAAAATAAGACTGAATATATTAGTGTGTTTCTCTGAAATATCTAATCAGTCGTGCAAATAGGCGCATGAGAAAGAAAATACATGACACTTTTTGTGAGAGAGTCTAGAGAGCAGTCCGAAGAGAAACTAGTTGGGGTCTCAGGAACATGGTCATCAAATACTTAAGGCTGGTAGGAAATGGACATTAGATAAGTTGCAGTGCAAGAAACAGTTGGAATATTTTACATCTTGACTCATGCAAATGTTTTACATATCGACTCTGCTAGTTCCATGGATATTAATTCACTGGATGTACAAATAATCTGTATATGCAATTTATTGTTGGTGATTTCTACAGCATATTTCAATAGATCACCAGGTGACTGGGAGGCCCTACATTGTGAAGTAACAAATGAACCAAAAGGACTTGTAATAAGCCTGCTCTATCCATTTCATCACCCCCAAACAAAGAAAAAGAAAGGAAAATTACATGCCTTCACTGCTGCTCTTAAATCAAAGGCCGAGATTAATTAGGTTTTTGAAGGACGGTCAGGATCGCGGTTTGATGGTTCGGCTCATGGCTCGGTTTGACGGTTCGGCTTGACGGTTCCAAACCGCGGTTAGGGGTGTTAAACCTCAAGCTGAGCTGAACCACATGGTTTGTCAATTTTTCAAACCGAGCTAAACCGCTAATGTCTAAAAACCGAGCCAAACCGCACGGTTTGGCTTGGTTCGACTTCAAACCGCGGTTTGAGCCGAACCGCTTCCACCCCTAAAAGTAATAGACTCTTTAATGGTAGAATCATAAGAGTTAGATGAATTCTCCAAGATAGACTCTCGAATAAGCTAAATTCTTGAGAGATGAAATCTATGAGGTAGAATCTTGAGAGGTAATCTGTAAGGTAGATTCCTGAGAGGTAGACTCTAAGGAGGTCAAACCACTTAGAGATACTGAATACTTGGGAAGTCGGACCGGTACAGAGATAATAACCACTCGAAGAAACTGACCGATAGAAGAATTTGTTCACTCAAAAGATTGACCATTCTAGAGAGACTAAAAGTCTAAATTAAAAATTGTAATAAATCACTAAGTATAGTCAAAAGTACTTGGAGTACTTAGAGATATTCTTGTGATTACAGATTACAATAAAATAAGATATTCAATAGTATTAAAAAGGATATACTGATTGGATATCAGACACAAATAAACTCCAAGGTGAAAAATGTGTTCACAATAAATGGAGCAGCGGTGTCAAACTTCCAAGACAACATGAACAACTCGATTCAATAAGAAATCTGAGTCGATAGCGTCGCTAAAGATAAAAGCCGAATGGTCTTGGAAAATATTCCTCGTGGAATAAGTTTGTGTCTACATAACCTAAAGCATTGTGACGACAATGAGAAATAGGAAAAGGTGTAGAACATCATGGTAAGTCAAGACACAATGGTCATTGACATATTACCATAAGACAATTGATCTCAAATGATACCGTCACAACCGGCCATGTGAAGTCAAAAACGGATCCGTATACCAAAAGGTATGAATAGGAGATCAAATTGTCTGGGTAAGGGGAATGAAGTGAAAAACCCACACAAACAAAGAAATCCATAGTGGACACTCAACCTTGAGAATTGGAGATCCCATGCCCTTGGTTCAATGAGACAACTAAATTATGGAAATTCTAGTATGTGCACTTAGAACTCATTATAACTCATTCTCAGAAGCCATCTAAGTGCTAAAACACTGATGACGTGTGGTGAGGAGTAAGCTCAAAGCTTTTAATGATTCCTATACCTAAGTGGTGGAGTATAGCAGGATACTCTTTATGGGAGATCACCTATATAAGTGAGAAGTAATAAGGCCGCTTCTAAATTGAAACACTTATGAATCAAGAACGGTCCAGGGCCAAAATGGACAAAACGTGAGAACAAAACGTGTTAGAGCTGTTATTGTGTGAGTACTATTGTCTTGGTATACACTATACAGTCACTGGTTCAAAGCGTCTCGCTACCAAATGGCTAGTATATCCGATAGTATTTCACTAGGGAAGGTTCAAGGCCATAAGCTACCTATCTCGATGCAATAATAGTTCACCGAAACTTCCATACGAGTCTGCATTCATGCATGCATTAATTTGTCATTCATGTGGGGGATTGTTGGAATTTTGGTTTTGGAAAGTGTGGTTTGACCGACTTTTGACCAAGAATTCCATTGGGTTCCATTTTAGAAAAATGGAAAATGATTGCATATTAATAATCTACATTTGGAGTAGATTAATTTGATATATTTACTTTCTCAAAACCAATTAGTGGTGAATGAGAAATTAATGCTCAAAGTATGCAAAATAAAATGGGTTTTATGAAGAGTTTATGGGATGTGGAATAGTTATCCCACATTGCTTAAAGATGTAAAGCAATGATAGTTTATAAATGGATCCATCCAAGGAAGGATACATCAAGTTAATCTCCTTGGGCCAACCTAGTTGGGCCATTGAGCCAACCATGCATCCAAGTGGGCTATTGAGCTAGTTTTGTTCTAGCTTAAAATGGACCCACAACCCGCGAAGCGCGCGAAGGGCGGAATGGGCGGTTTAGGGCGCACTTTGCACTTCGCATCGTCGCTAAGAGCTGAGGAGCCTTAAACTTTTGACAAAATTTGGCTCGGTTCATGGTTCGACTTAGCAATGGTGGTTCGGTCCAAGGCTCGTGGGCTTGGAGGCGGGTTCGGTTCTGGCGAATGGGCCGAATTGGATTGGTTTGGGCCATGGGCTGGCGGATGCTTGGTTTGGGCCGAGCCCTATCCGGTTCCAGCAAGGTTGGCCGAGTGGGCTCATGGGTCTTGGGCCGAGACCCTGTTGGGTCAAGCTCGGCTGGACCTTGGATTGGGTTTGGCTAAGGTTGTGATGGTTGGAAAAGGTGGGGCATGTCCCATGTCCTTTCAAAGCAAATCTCCTCCCTCCATTCAGATCAGATCCAAGGGTCCAGATTCCACCAGACACCATTTGTGGCTATTACCAATAGACACCTCAACTCTTCATATACTATATAAACCCCCCACTAGTTTGTCAAATTCATTCATTCACTCAATCTTCACTTCACATATTCTCTCTCTCCTCTCACTAGATGTAGAGAATCACTTATCTAACAGAGTTAACTAACTCAGTTAGATATTTAACTGAATTATGGATTCAGTCAAAGAATTCAACGGAATTCTTAACATCATATGTTAGAAGATAGAGCATCTCGTTGCATAATTCTTCTTCAAAGTCTGGAAGTGTCAAACACGAATTTTGTTCGCCGAAGTCATTAATTTTGGTGTGCTCCTATTAATGACTGTAAAGTCGTTTTATCTTGAGAGAAGATTGCCGTAGACCGTTAGCACCAGTGCGGGGCAATATCTTCTTGCGGAGATTGTGTCCAACACAAGACTCGACTTCGTTATTTACTCGGTTTGCTTTAATTTTTGCATTCTAGATTATCTTTATTTCCTGCCCCGTTAATTATGTTATGATTCATTATATTATTTGTCATTTCGTTAAATTCAAGAAAGCCTTATTTATTGTCAAATAGACAATTTTCCCAACACATCGTAAGTAAAATATTTGTCCACCACACCTTTACTTCTTAAAAATCTTATCCATTTTTTTGTATTAGAATTTTATTTAGAAATAAATTGAATACATTGTCTAATTGGCTTAACATAAACCTCTAATGCATCCAAACCATCTCTAACACATAAGTTAATAATATGATATAAACATCTAATATGAAAAAACTTACCCCCAAGTGAGGGTTGACAAACAGTAATTAAGTCGGATAAACTAGCCTATTAGCACTTGCGTTGTCAAATAAAATAGTAAATATTTTATTTAAAATACCATACTGAATAAAAATTTCAACTAATTTTGCACACCGCGGAATGCGGTGACTCAAAATCTTTGTAAGCAATTAATCTTTTTTGGATAGTCCATGAATTATCTATCCAATGGCAAGTAACGCCCAAATAAGTATTTCTTTGCCAATGATCACTCCAACCATCGGCACAAATTGAAACTTTATTTTATAAATTTGAAAAAAAACAATTAATTTTTTTTTATATTTTTTCACCACTATAGTAATATCACGTACGAGATTCGTACGTGGTACTCTCGTGGCGGCGGGATTTAAAGAAAGTCGAACAAAATTTTCATAAAAATTGTCATCCGCAAAATTAAAAGGAAAGCCTTTAACGCAAACTAATTTGGCTAGTTCATCCCTATAAACCCACTTATCAAATTTAAAAAGGACGGAAGGGGAAGACGAACCTTGTGCATCCGAACCCGAACTATGTTGATATTGTAATTGAGTTTGGGTAGTGAAAATATCAAGTTTCTCGGGATGTTTTGACGTCGTATGCCCGTTAAGCGTCCCATGCCCTCCGCCTTTTTTGAATGAGTAAGACGTGGAACAATAGTTGCAAAATGCTCGAAGATTATAATCATTATCGGGAGTAATTTTTCTTTTCGTGAAATGGATGACGAAAGTATCGGATGTAGGTTCTATTTCTCTAGTAGGTTGTCCTTGTCCCCGACCCCAACCACCTCCCCTAGTAGCTCGGCCCCCTACCCCTCCTATTACCAGTACCCCTCCTATTACCAGCACTTTCATTTTCAACAACTTCTTCTTCCTCACTTTGTTGGATATTTGGATTTTGATAATCAAAATCATCGTTGGAGGAGAAAGAACCAATATGTGACTTGCCTAAATTGCTTCTTCTTTGATTTTCAGCCATTTGTGTAAGATAAAATGAAGTTTAAAAACAAAATGGAGCTTAAAAATGGATGAAAATGAAGAAAAATACTAATTTCGTTAGAAAACTAACTGAAAATGTAATATTTAACTGGAAATTGGATGAGAATAAGAGAATATGTGAATATTTAAGAGTAGAAGAGAGAAGAAGAGAAAGAGTAGAGAGAAATAATGTGAAAATAAAATGGGAGGAGGGAGGTGATATTTATAGTTAGCAAAACTAACTAGAAAAGTGGAAAGGGCCAACCGGCACTAGCCAAGGGGGAGACACTGCCAACCGGCACCACCCAAGGGGGGGGGGAAACAGCCCAACAGGCGTGGTAGGTAGCAGGTGCCAGCCGGCCCAGGCAAGGCCCTAGCCCAACGGTATGTTCCAGCCCAACGATAAGTTCCCAACCGTCATATGACCGTTATATTTGAATTCAAAAGTCGCTGGTTTTGTTGGTTCAACACGCGGTTTAACCGTCGGTTGACCGGTTTTCTCTAACCTCCAACCCTAACCGAACCGCCAAAAATCCGGTTTCGGTAAAACGGTTCCGGTTCAACCGCGTTGACATATTTTGAGCGATTTTGATCGGTTGAAAATCGGCCGGTTAGCCGGTCCGGTTCGGTTTTTGACCACCTCTACTCCCCACCCCACCACCCCATGCCCCCCACCCCCCCATTGGGTCAAAAAAAAATTTAATCATTTTAAATTTATTTTTAACAACTCCCCACCCTATCTCTTTTAACTTATCTCAAATTGTGTTTTTATCGAAAAATATTTTCATTAAACACATGACAATATTTTTCGGAAAATATTTTTCTTACCAAACAGCCGAAAACATGTTTATTTCATTTTTTGAAAAACATCTTCATTTTTCGAAAAACATTTTACAGGAAATCATTTTTCGAAAAACATTTTACGTTGAAACAAACGGAGCCTAAATGTTTAATTATACGAGGGCATATGTGCAAAAAAATAAGATGAGGGACATATATGCGTCTAATAGCTAAGTATAGGGACAAATTGATGGATGTATTTTATACATCCAAATTATGTCCCTATAATTCTATTTATTGTGAGATCCTGAGTAAAAAGTACTTTTAATTTGTGTTTGTTAGTGTTTGTGTTAGACAGGGAAATGGGTGAGTTTTGGCAATTTTATATGAAGAAAAGATGAAATTTTGGAGCGGAGCAAACCTTGGGGGACTTTTGAGGCATTTTGGAAATGCAAGGCCTATTAGGAATTTCCATGGAAAGGGTTTGTAAGGAATTATTGAAGATTTGGAAAATTGGAATTGTGGCCAGCAAGCCTTCGGCGGCCGCCTATGGCCCTTCAGCGCCCGCCCATGGCCTTCGGCCCAGCCTTCAGCGGCCGCCTTTCCACCTTCGACGACCGCCCACGCCTCTGCGCCCAGTCCATTTCCAGCGCTGCCATGTGTAAGTGCTCCAATTTGAGTTGTTAGTATTTTCGTTAGAAAATTAACGAAAGTTTTAACATTTCTAACATTTCTAACAATTTCTAACATTTCTAACAAAGTGAGGGTAGATTAGGGATTGCCATTTAAAGATAAACCATGGAAAAGAATCAAAAAAGCAAAAGAAATGGTCAAAAACCCGAAATTGAAGTGGCTGGAACATTTTCTGGTTGCTTAATTTGAATTTTATTCTTCCTGTCCAAAGCCTGGAGCAGCATTTAATGAACAGTGCACGCCTACATTAGGATCCGCGCGGACATATATGTAATTTCAGAGTGCCTATAAATTGAGGCCTTCAGTCACAGAAATAAGGAAGAACAACACATTTTGCAACTGCACCTTGGCGAAAAATAGGGAGAAAACAGTGGGAATTCACTTGAATTGCCACCATTTTCTCTTGAATCTTTCCCAAATCCCACTCACTCAAAACATTTTCAAATCACTCTCATACATACTCTCATACATACACTAACCCAAGCTCAAATCACCCCTTAGGAGGAGGATTAGAGAGAAAACATAGAGGACTTCATTGTTATCTACTTGTTTTCTCTTTGACCAACTCTAATCACCAACCCTAAACACTTTCACACCCTAAACACATTCAAGCCTTGAATCTATTCAAACACAAAACACAAAGAAGATAGGTATAACCTCCTTCTCCTCACCCTAAAATTCTTTCATCCATGCATGCATTTTCAAACTCCAAAATGTAGTTTGTTCATCTTCTTACCCTAGATCCAAGAGGATCACCATGGAAGTCCATCTCCATGGATGATCCTCTACAAGGATCAACATTACTTTCAAAGTGTTCTTACTTACTTGCAAACATGTTTTCAAAACCCTAAAAATCATTTTCATACATCAAATCTTCATTTTCAAGGATAAAATTGTTAGAACATGGATTAATTAATATGTGTTATTTAATTCCATTTGTTATAATCATTTAATAATGTTAAAGTATAGACAAAATGTGTAGAATTCCATTAGGTGTAAGTACCATTAAATGATGGGCATAATGGTAACTTCACACCACCATCTTTATGAAAGGGTGTAGTCCCTAAATGAAGTGCCCCTTCTCTATCTATATAAAGGCTATCCATCAGCCATTTAGAGACACTTATTTTTTTACAAAATTCAGTCACAAATCTTCTCTTTTATTCACTAAGAAGATCAAGTGTGGGCACTATCATTTAGAAGATCTACTCTTCCCTATTTTGAAGAATATCTTCATACTTCGTTTTACTCAAGAACAAGACTAAGAACAATCATGGAATCACAAGGTACACGCTTCCATATTATTCTTCTTCTTCTTCTCCTTCTCTTCTTAATCTAGTTGTGAGTCGGTTCATGGTTAATGGATCGTTTATGTTTCAACAAAAATTCCCCTTTCCAAGCAAATGAAATGCTTAAGTCCTAATGTACCCTAAGGATGGCTTGATATAGTAGATCACCACTAAAATGTCTAGTGACTACTAATCAAAGCCTAAGGAAATGGGGACAAGCATGGATGACAAACCCCTTTTAAAATCATGTTTTTCTTCATGAGGAAGTTGCTGTCCAGTAGCCTTTCTCTAAGACCCCTGTCCATGGTCTAATTTTTCGTACATATAGAAACTTGGAATTTGGTGTTGACTACAAAACACTTTTTGTAGCCAACATACAGATCTTTCCAGAAATATTTTTACTTTATTTTTGGCGTGAGTAAAACCCCCTTTTTAAAATTTTCTTTTAAAGGTCAGTTCCTCAGTCTTTGGAAGTCCAGATCTCATATCTGAGATTTCCAGAAGGTTTTGGTCCACCAAATCATATCCAAATGGGAAAGTTCATTTACAGAAACCTTATTTAAGGTGTTTTGAACAACTTTTATTCTCGGACTTTCCCCATATTCTGAGATTTTTAAGCCCTTAAACCCATTTTAAAATAAAGTGTCCACTGCCTTTTCATTCTGGCAGAAATATTTTTCAACTTCAAAAAATCTTTTGAGTACCAAAACTCAACCCAAAAATCACACCAAAAATCATGGGATTTGTTCAAAGTCTAATAAAGAGTTCCCAATTTTTACTTTTCAGTTTCAACTTGTTTTGGCCAAAACACACACACACACACACAAATGGTTTTTAAGCTTGGAAGACTCGTTTTACGAGGCATTCCGGGTGAACACTAACGTTCTTCCCGGCGTGTAACGTAACCTCCGAACCCAAATCTCTAATCTCGGGCATTTTTCAAAGTTTTGGCCCTTAAAACAAAAATGGCGTGGCGACTCCGTTTGATTTTCAAAAATCGGGTACACATCGTTACACCATGGTCATTTCGTGGGCTGCCTTTGTTTTTTTTTTTTGATGGACTTTAATTTGTTGTGGCCCATTCTCTTGCCATTTTCAGCCTTGGCCCCATCCCTTGTTCCCTTAGTATAAATAGAAAAGATGTTATCATTTTTAGGTTTATCTTTATTTTGGGAACAAGAAAGGAGGCTTAGAGAGAAAGTTAGGGTTTGTGAGTTCTTCAAGCAAGATAAGTTTGTTTATGCTTTTCCTAATTAGTTTTGTTTGTTTAATGCTTAATATGTGTAGCTAATCTCTCAATTTCATGGGTTGGATGTAAGCACCATCATTTAATCTATGCCATAATTACTTACCCATTTGATTTCATTCTAGCTCATCTTTGTATCTTCTTAAATTAGGGTTTGAAGGGTTGTATTATGATTTAGTCTTAAATCACCTTTTTAATCATTTGGGTTTTAATTTCTTCCATTGATTTGGGGATTTTTCTATTTTGACCAATGCGTTGATGAGAAACTCATTGTGATAACTTGATTGGAATCAAAGTGGGTTTTGTTCATACATTCCTTAAAGTGTAATGCTTTTCTAAATTAATTTTATAAACTTGATTTGTGAAGTAAAATTGGTTGGAAAAAGTAAGATTGCAATCCGGTCGTCTCACTGTCCCAATCTTTACCCAAGTGAATGAACTCTAGATTGGAATCAAGATTTTTATCAAAATTGGCATAGATTAGTGGTGTGTGGAGTCCAATCCATGGAATCTTCTCTTATTATTGTTTCAATCTTTATTTGAATTTGCTCTCTTGTTTACTTGTTATTCCTAGATTTAATTTTAATTCTTGATCATTGTAGTTGTTGTTATATCCAAAACCAAACCCCCCCCCCTCTGGTTACCTTTGTATGCAATTTAAATCGACTCAATCACCCAACAGTTCTCCGTGGACACGACCCTTACTTGTGTACGCTATCACAACGACACTCGTACACTTGCGAGGTGTTTTTATTACAAGTGGGAGTTTTAACCCATCAAGTTTTTGGCGCCGTTGCCGAGGAGTTGTTTAGGGTATTTGGTCTATTTGAGTAGTGTATGTTTGTGCGACGTTCCTTAAACTCCCCGTTAGTTCATGGAAACAACGCCATTGATAGATTTGAGAGGGGCTTAACTCCTACTCGAGACTCCGGCACGGACTCGGACACACCGGTTTCGGGGTCGGGCGAAGAACTTAGTGAAATTAGCACCTATTCCATTGAGGAAGAAGAAATCATTGAGGAGATGGCGGAACCGCCTCCTATAATGAATGACTTTTTGCGGCCTAGAGTTGATACGGCCACTTCTTGCATCGTCCTCACTCCGGAGGCCAAGAATTTCAAGATTAAGTGGCAATACTTTAACATGTTGCCCAATTTTTATGGCAACTCGAATGAGGACTCTTTGAATTTCTTGCTTGAATATTTGATGACCGTGTCAAGTTTTCCGGGTAGGCAAGGGGTCACGGAGGAACAAATGTGTTTAAAATGTTTTCCCTTTGCCTTAAAAGATCAAGCCAAAACTTGGCTTATGTTGCTTCCCCCTAGGAGCATTATCACTTGAGCACAACTCCATGATGCTTTTCTTACCAAATTCTTCTCCCATGAGAAACTTGCGCTTTATAGGTAAAAGATTATAAATATCCAACAAGACCCCGGGGAAGCCTTTCATGAAACTTGGGATAGGTTTAAGATGCTTTTAGTGCAATGCCCTCATCACAATTTCTCCCTACCTTTGCTCCATCAAACCTTCTATGATGGTTTGAACAATGTTAACCAACCATGGTTGACAATGCCGCCGGTGGCACTCTTGGACTAAAGACTCCCGAGGAGACCAAGCTTTGTTTGAAATGTTGGGAGCCAATTACCAACAAAAAGGGTCTCGGGGAAAGGGAAAAGGAATGTATGAGTTGAGTCCCAATGATGAAATTCCGCCCCAGTTTGGCTTGAATTCTTTGGTGTTGAAAAAAATCACAATTAGCTGTTTGTGTGTGGTCAAAATTTGCCCTAATTTTGTCCATAAATTTGGTTCTATTGAAATTGTGGTTTTTAGAAAATTTACACTTGGTAATTTGCTGTTGACTCACAATGGAAGGACAGTTTACGAGCGTTACGGCTGAGGACCCCACCCAGGTGAATGGGGCGAACACCGGAGCCGAGGAACTGCCTCCTCCTCCTCCTCTACCTCAGCCAGATGCCCCTCCTCCCCTCTCCATGACCCTTCGTTCCAAGGGTCAGGTGAATGCCGAGGGAGAAGGCGCCGAGCTTCCTCGTCCCACTCGTGCTCGTGGAAAGCAAGTGGGAAGGAAGAAAACAAAGAATGCCGACGCCGGTCAGGCTGGAGGAAGTCAACCCATTGACCGACGCTCTTTGTTACATAAGCAAATGGAGACGTTGCAAAGGATGTATGAAACCCAGGCTGCTCTTTTGCAATTAGACCCAGAGCATTCCATGGCCGAATTTATTAGGCCATCTGTGGGCAACCCCCTCGAAAAGGGACAAGGTGAGCAACGGGCTCCTCTCCTCAAGACCGCTGAACTACCACCCCAGGAACCTACCCGGCCTCGGCATGACAGTAAGAAGAGGGATCAGGTGGTTGACTTGAGAAGCCAATTGACTCCCAGGGAAGAGGAGGTGAACTCAAGGGACCTAAGGACGAGGCTCAGTCTAAACAGGCGAATGTCACCACCTCGTCTAGTCATAGCACCCCAGCGTCCAGATTCTCCTCGTCCTCGTCGATCCCGCCATGATTCTCCTCTTCCCCGGCATCGTCGGGATTCTCCCCGTCCCCGTGTTCGTGAATTTGCTAAGCCAAGGACCCCGGAACCGTACAGGATGATACTTGGTGGCCAAGACCTGGAACTGAAGCGTGATAAGGCCCCTTCCAAATGGGACAGCCACCGACATGACGCGGAGCACAGTAGGTTTAATGATCGCCTCAAGGACAAATCCGTCAGAAGCTCCCAACGAAGCACCCGCTCAAGCAGTGACAAGGAAGTGGAAACCAAGCAATGGGAGCTGTTGAAGCAAAGATTGGATGACATGGAGAGGGGAAAGAAGTTCAATGACAATGATTATGACTAGGCAACACGTCCATTCTCCTTGAGAATAACTGCAGCTCCACCTAATCCCCACCTCAAGCTCCCTAATTTCGAAAAATACAATGGCACTACTGATGCAAAAGACCACGTGCAAAGTTTTGAACAAACTATGAATCTCCTCACCACCGCCGATGACACCTTTCTGTAAAGCTTTCGCGAGCACCTTCTCACAACGACTTTGACCTGGTTAGTGAGCTTAAAAGAGGTAGCATCGACTGCTGGAGAGGCATGAGGAGAATGTTCTTGGACCACTTTGCTACCGCTGGTAAGAGGAAGATAAGGCTGGCCGACTTGGCCAACATTGAGCAGGGAAAGGGAGAGACCACCCTCAGCTATTATAATCGGTTCCGAAAAATGGCAGACCAGGTTGAAGAGAGCCTCACTGATAGGGAAGTCATTGTTTGTTTCAACTCTGGCCTAAAATCTGGTCCCCTCGTTTATGAACTTTCAGCCCGGGAACCTCAAACAAAGTCCGAACTATACAAGGTAGCTTATGCCATTTCCATGGCTGAGGACAAAACAAAGAAAAGGGGAGCTGACAAGACAGTAAACGAGGCGACGGGCACTCGCGGGAATGATAATGGGAACGGCGAGGGTTCCAAAGGGAAAAATAAGACAAGGAGCACGGAGAAGCTTAAATTCACTCCTCTTACAAAACCCATCTACGAAATCATGCAAATGGGTCAACCTTCCTCCACCCCATCCAATGACTGACAAGCCAAAATTCCCTCGTAACATGAACAAATACTGTGATTTTCACAAAGACCATGGGCACACCACTGATGGCTGTTGGGCCCTCAAGAAAATAATCCAAAAATGGGTCGACGAGGGAAAGTTAGATCGTTATGTCATGAAAAAAGACAACAAGCGGAAGCGGAAGGAAGAAGAAAGTGAAGATGATGACAAAAGCGAGGATGAAGACCGCAGGCCTCCTAGGGCCAAGTTGCATGTGATACGGGAAGAGGTAACTTCTACCAGAAAACTAAGGGACCAGATCCACGAGCTGAGCAAAGTGTACCATGTTCCTGCTTGGATCCATAAAGCAGAAGAGGTTATTAGTTTCTCTCCTAATGAGTTGGCTGGAAGCCGAGCAGCTCGTGAACAACCCTTGGTGATAAAGGGTCGAATAGACAATGTTGAATCCGAAAGACTTCTCGTTGACATGGGGGCCTCCCGTGACATCCTATATTACTCAGCCTTCCAACAGATGGGCTTGAAAGACACCATGTTGGAACCCTATCATGGAAGGCTAGAAGGATTCACCAATCACAAGGTGGGAGCCAAGGGAACTGTGGAGCTGGAACTTGAAGTCGGTGATCATCCCTTCCTAGCCAAAGCCACAGTCAATTTCGTAGTCATGGATTTGACTAGTGATTACCATGCGATCATAGGCATCCCAAGTCAAGCTAAACTGGGGATGGTGGCGTCACTTCCCCACCAACGAGTTAAATTCCCCACTCGGGCAGGGATTGGATGTGTGAGGGCCACCCCCAAAGACTTCTTGGAACATGTCGTGAAGAGCAGAAAGAAATCCAAAAGTGTGGAGATAGATACCCCCGAGGAAAACATCAAGATCTCAAAGTCTCAGAAAACCACCGAAACTAGCTCCAGAATGAGCTATATTCGTGAGGTGCTTGCAGATGAGGACGAACCTGTGGTCCTAGAAATTGCAGATGACCAAGGCATAGTCCTACCTGTACCTGAAGAAGAACCTATGGTCCAAGAAATTGCAGTTGACCTAGGCATAGTTCCGCCCGTATCCAAGGAAGACCCTGCACTCTTCAACGGCCAGAACTCGGGGGCCAACCACGACCTAGGGAAGGTCAATCTCTCCTATCTTTATAAACTTATGGAGGAAGAAGGCCTCAACGTGAACGACAACGAAGGGAGAAGAATTAGAGAGATCATTATTGAGTCTCTAGAATTCCGTGACGGTCCTGAAATGAAGCCTGTAGATGAACTGGAAGAGGTAGTCATCAATCCTGACTATCCTGAACAAAAAATCAAGCTCGGGGGCCAATTATCTCCAGAAGAGAAAGAAAAAATCATCTCCCTCTTGAAAAGCAGTCTTGACGTCTTTGCTTGGAGAGTCGAAGATATGAGGGGGATCAATGAAGAAGTAGCCCTCCACCGCCTGGAAGTTGATCCTTTGGCAAAGACTATCTCCCAGACAAGGAGAAATTTTGCAAGGGACAGGGAGGAAGCTATAAAAGAAGAGGTGCAGAAATTACTTAGCGCCGGAATAATTCGTGAAGTCAAGTACCCCGTTTGGTTGGCCAACGTAGTTATGGTGAAGAAGCAAAATGGGAAGTGGCATATGTGCATAGACTTTACTGATCTAAACAAAGCCTTGTCCCAAGGACAGCTATCCTCTCCCTAGAATTGACAAGTTGGTTGATTCCATTGCTGGACACCAAACTCTCAGCTTCCTAGATGCCTATTCAGGCTATCATCAGATAAAAATGGCGGAAGAGGACATTGAGAAGACGGCCTTCCAATCACTTGGGGGAAATTACTGTTACATCATGATGCCTTTTGGGCTCACGAACGCGGGTGCTACATACCAACGGATGGTGAATCGAGTTTTTGCAAGCCAAATAGGTCGCAACATGGAAGCTTATATTGATGACATGGTCATAAAGACCAAGGAAGGCAGTCACGTTCCCGACCTGGAAGAGACAATTCACAACCTCCGAGCTAATAATATGAAGCTAAACCCAAGCAAGTGCGTGTTTGGGGGTAAATGTCGGAAAGTTCCTAGGCTTCATGGTATCTCAAAGAGGGATTGAAGCAAACCCCGAAAAAATAAAGGCGCTCGTTGACATGAAGGAACCTACCACCATCAAGGAGGTTCAAAGACTTAATGGAAGAATCGCGGCCCTTGGAAGATTCATCGCCAAATCCATTTGAAAAGTCACTGCCTTTCTTCAAGGTATTGAAGGGTACCAAGGGCTTCTCCTGGACTCCTGAATGCTCCGAAGCATTCCTCCGGTTGAAGGAGTACTTGGGTTCCCCTCCCTTGCTTAGAAGTCCGACTACCGGTGAGATGTTGTACGTCTTCCTAGCTGCCACTGATCATGCTGTCGCAGCTGTCTTAGTTCGGAATGACGAAGGAGTTCAAAAGCCTGTCTACTATGTCTCTAAGGCACTGTCCGACGTGGAAAGCAGATACTTCAATGTGGAGAAGATAGCATACGCACTAGTCATTGCATCGAGGAAACTACGTGCCTATTTTTCTGCACATCCTATCACTGTATACACAAATGAACCATTGAAGAAGATACTACATAAGTTGGACGGCTCCAGACGTCTCCTTAATTGGTCCATCGCTCTCACTGAGTTTGATATCACTTACCAACCAAGGAAGACCCTCCTGGCACAGCCTTTGGTTGACTTCATGGTCGAGACTGCCTTTATGGGTGAGCATCTCCCCACCTCTCGGAAGCAAAACGCACCAGAGGATAAAGACTCTCCCAATGAACTCCCACCCAACTGTTGGATCCTGTATACGGACAGATCAGCTACAAAGGAAAGAAGCGGAGCTGGAATTGTACTAGCAAGCCCAGAAGAAGAATATACTACGCAAGACGCCATCCGTTTCAAGTTCCCTGCCTCCAATAATCAAGCGGAATATGAAGCTCTAATATTTGGCATTGAATTAGCCTCCTTCTATGGAGCGACTAAGGTGGCGGCTTTCTGCGACTCCCAACTCTTTATCAAACAAGTAAAGGGAGAGTATAATGCTCAAGACCCCACCCTTGCCAAGTATAGAGACCTGGTCCTAGATATGACGAAGAAGATGGAATTTTTCGAACTCAAACAAATTAGCAGGGAATATAACCAAGTCGCAGACGTCCTCTCCAAACTGGCAACCATGGATGTGTCTAAGACCAGTCCATATGTAGTTTATGCCGAGGAACCTGCGTACGAAAGACTACAAATCATGCTCTTAGATGGAGAGGATAGATGCTGGATCGATGACTACATTGAATACATTGAGAAGGAGAAACTTCCTGAAGATGAAGCTCAAGCTAAAATCATCAAGAAGAGGTCTCCAAGGTTCGTGGTAATAAGCGGAGTCCTCTACCGAACATCTTTCACGAAGCCCCTACTAAGGTGTGTCTATCCCAAAGAAATTGAGAACCTCTTGGCAGAAGTACATGAAGGCGTTTGCGGCGGACACCCGGGGGCCAGAACCTTAGCTGACAAGATCATATCGCTAGGTTACTACTGGCCAAACCTAAGGGAAGACGCGCACGCCTATGTTAGAAAATGTGACAAGTGCCAAAGATTCTCTGACATTCCTAGACTACCTGCAGTTGAGCAAACACTTGTAATACCTACGTGGACATTTGATATGTGGGGAATCGATATCATCGGACCCTTCCCTCCCTGTAAGTACCCAAATCTGGCTCATGCCTTCCGGTTAAATTTCCCGGCAATTTCGGTAAGTTTTCCGGTAATTCCCAGATCTTCCCAAATGTTAGAAAACATTCCGGAACCGTTTTTAATTAAATAAAGGTCTGAAGGGAATCCTTCCTAATTAAGAAACACATTTTTTTAATTAGAGGGAAGCTTCTAGAATGATGCCACCTTGCATGGTTCTAGAATGCCGAGTCATTGTGGATAAGCCCGCACGGCCTCATTTGCAAAGGGCCCGGCCGCACGGCTTCATTAGCCTTATCCGCAGATCGCCTATAAATAGAGCCCTCCTCTACCCATTTTCACAATCAACAAGAAGCATAATACTCTCATAATACGAAGAAGATCCTCAAGGAGCTGAAGTCCAAGAAGGCGAAGAAGAAGCTCAAGAAGCCATCTCCCTCCTCCTTGAAGACCCAAGAAGAACCTCTCCTCCTAGCTCCGTCCGAAGAAGCGAAGGAAACGATTGGTAACCTCGCACGCCCTAACCTTGCATTTTAATTGATATACTTGCTCATTGCATTCATATATCTTGCTTGGGACTTGGCATTTATTCATAAAGATCATATCTTTATCACCCCTTTCCCTTTGCATGCATTAAGACCTCATTTGTCATAAAAATGTAGTCTTTTTCATAAAGGTGCATCCTTTGCACCTAAAATCCCTATTTTCCAATAAAAATGTCATCTTTATGCATCATTTGCATATAAAGATCAAATCTTTTTCAATAAAAACGCATCCTTTGCATCAAAACCCCTTTTTCAATGCATCATTTGCATAAAAATCCTATCTTTATGCATCATTTGCATAAAGATCATTTCTTTCAATCAAAAAGCATCATTTGCAACCTAAAAATGTCATCTTTTCATTAAAGAGTCATTTTTTTATCATGCATTTCCCCTTTCCCCCAACCTTGGAACGGACCGGTGTAAAAGTTCTCATCTTTGCATCGTTCCTTCCATTAAAGGTTCATGATTTCTTTAGGAAAAGGATAACCTTGAACCCTATATCTCCAATTATCGCTTAAGAACGAGTATGAAGCCTCTATACGAGCTCGACCGTCTTAAAGTGTAGGATTGATGGGCTAAGGACATTCCTTCCTAAAGAACCTCATCTTTGACCCAAAAGAGAGTCATTCTCTCGATCACGCAAGTCCCAAGGGTCCCGAGGCTTAAAAATGCGATGATCATAAGTCATAAGATGAGGACGGGATCATAATCCCAAATACATAAATTCCAAGGAATCCCGAGCGACAACCAACAAATGGTTTGTACGTCCGGAAGATAACTTGGGACATTCCCCCCTTTATTTTCAAACACATGCACACAAAGAAAGCACGCAAGCAAACACGATTAATGAAATCTAGGGAGACTTGCTCCGGCAAGGCACTTTGGGTGAACGCCAAACGTTCTTCCCAAGGGGTAACTTAACCTCCGAACCCATAAAACCTTTTTTTCAAAGTTTTGAGGTAATCAAAATGGCGTGACGACTCCGTTTTTCAAATAACACGGATGTCTTCAAACTCGCGTGAATTCCAATAAATAAAGAATTTTGGGCACACATTCACAGTTTGGCGACTCCGCTGGGGAAACCCAAAGGAGAAAAGCTTTATTTTCAAAACAAAAGTCGATACTTGGTATATAGGTGGACCCCACTTACCCTTCCTGTATCGCTCCCTAACCCGGGGCTTGGGATAACAAGGTGGTTTAACAATCCCACGTACCAGTATCCCCTTTTCGAAAAAAAAATATATAATTTTGAAAAAAATAGAAGAAAGCTTTTCCCTTTGAGCGGGTTAGACTCCCATCGCCGATTTCATTAATCGTGCTTGCTTTCTTTTACCTTGCATTGCATCATTTGCATCTTGGAATCTGTGCATACTTCGAACGGGAAACAACCTGAAAAATAGCAAAAGGAGTGGAACCTGGAAAATTGATCCATGCAGTCGTACGGCTAATCCTCATAGGATTCTGACCATACGACCTCAGTGGCAATTCCACCAGGAAAAATCATGGTTAATCTGGCAGTCCTAGCAGCTTGGGGCTATTCAGCTCCATGACTGACTGGGGCTCCCAGAAAATTTACGTGCTTATGTGTTGCATTTTTCCCCCATCCCGAAAATCATTCCTTTAAAACACATTTATGAAAATCTCTGTTTTAACTCAAAAATGAACAATTTTAGGAGACCGCACACTACGCGCACCTGATATATCCTGTACACTTTTGCACGCACGTCCTTCAAACCCGAGGGTGGTTCAATGCACACGGACAGCCTTACGATGCTCCGGGCGCGCACGGAATCATCCCAACCTCCCCATGGCGGCCGGTGTCGACCAATGCACGGTCAGGTGTCACACATTTCAAAAAACCGTGACTTTTGGTTGGTTTTTGGTCTAGTCCGTGTCATATAGCCCAGTTGCATACCCACGTAAAGGTCAAGCCTTAGCTCATAACGGAAGCCAAGATTTTCGCTCAAGCGAAATTCTGCCGAAATTCCGATAAGGAAAAATCGGTGGGATCTTGACTCCGACATTGACTATTGACCTTGACCCGCACGAAATGCGTAAGAGTCGAGACCAAGTCTTTGCCAAAAAATCAAAAGATCTTTCGCTCAAGCGAAGCTCTGCCAAAAATCCGACAAGGAAAAATTGGCAAGATCTTGACCCGGCATTGACTTCGATTCCGACTCGCGCACTGCGTATGCAACGAAGTTCAATGTGACACTGTGTCATCCGGCTTTTGCCGCCCGACCCATGCCTATTATATTCTCGGACATTACCGAAAGTCAAAAACCGTCATTCGCTCAAGCGAAACTCATCAAAGATCCGTCAAGGCAGAGAGACGAGACTTTCCCGGTATTGCCTTGACTATAATCCGCATCGCTCGTGCGTTGAAAGGTCCTATGACCCGCTAGACCCGATAGGAGCGTTCTTTACTCTCGGTCGGTGGGATCCGCGTGCCCTATAGGACCCTCGCCCGGGCCGTCCACCCCGGGAGGTCGAAATACGGGTGGAATACGAGGGGCTTATAGACGTAGTGACGGAACCCACCGATCCAGATCTAGAGTAGTTGTGAAAAAGAAGGGCGAATCCCTTTTCCAACCAAATAGATATTAATAAAATACACTTTGTTTTAAGTAAACTTGAAGATTCTAATTTGCATATTGCACGAGCCTTCACCCTAAACACCTACCCGAGTCTAAACCTTTCCTATCCCTTTCCCGTGAAAGAAGTGGGTGAGAACACCGGGTCGGCGACTTGTTAGCGCGAATTCTCAAACAGTTCACAGAATCCTCGGTTTTGTCGGCTTTTCGGTGTCAAAATGGCCAACATGGTAATCCACAACGGTAATGACCAAGCAATTGGAGGGGCTATCCTGGGCTCAACCCAAGCCTCACATCTCGGTATGATGTATGTGATTGCGAAGACCGCCTCGAGTATGAGTATCAAGAATGGATCAATGAGGACGCTCCTTCAAGGAAGAAGAAGAAGAGAAAGTCCACACGGCGAAGCTTAAGGAAAGATATGAAGGCTGGGGACAAGAGCGTAGGAACTTTAGGAGAGCCTTCGGGCAAGTTCGACTACTATGTCGGTTATGCCAAGGAACACTGTCAAAGAACCCGTCACCCCAAGCACGGTCCACTCCCGATATCCCCATGTACGGTGATCCTCTTGAAGCGAGAAAATGCTGAATTTGTGGCCATCGTGAAGTTCAATGAGAAGCTATCGGATCTCGAAGCGAGAACACGTAAAGCCTATTGAATACGTAGCCGGCCAAGGAAGAATTAAGATCCCCTCGAAGAAGACTTCATCGACATTATCCGGGCCCGGCCCTTACACATTTGGCTATGCGGCCAAGGTCGTGGTGTCCAAGATCGATAAGGAGAAAATGAGTTATCAACGGTGCATTGATAAGATGAGCCGAGACCCTTCGATCAATGAGTCCAGTCGGCTACGGAAGAGCTAGGTGAAAGATTGCAACAAGTTACTTTAGTTCCCCTCACCATCTTTCCACAAGCATCGGCACATTAATGATTTCCGGCAAGCTTTTTGATCGGTTCGAAGTCTCCAACTTTACGAAGAACGCCGGCAAGGCGCTACTCCCAGTGGCAACAAAGCAAGAAGGAGTGAGATCCCGGTCCAACCCTTGTCAAGTCCCCTCGAGTCAATAAGTAGCGTAGGGTCCGAGTCTATGTTGTCTTTTCGGTTGAGTCAGAATCTTCGAATTCCGAGTCCTCGAGTCATCCGAAGGCCTCACGCCCGAGGATTATGAAAATGTAATCGATGTCATCTTTCCCCTTATCTTGAATGAAATGACAAATCTTTACGATTATCCTCTTATTGCCAACTTAACAAATGATAAATTAACTCAAAACTTAACAACGATTAATAATGAATCATTTGAACAAGATGCAAACACACTAAACGAACAATACATTAAAGAAATCTTTAAGCGGGTTTCGAAAAGAGGAAAACCGGCCCAGAGCCGAGGAGGTTTTGATAAGTGTGAACTTGGGTACTATTGAGGAACCTAAAGAGACACGCATTGGAAGCTTCTTCCGTGGGGTTGAAAGGGACAGATTGATTGAGCCGCTCGGAGAATACGTCGACGTGTTTGCATGGTCATACAAAGATATGCCGGGGCTAGACAGTTCGATAGTAGAGCACGAGAATCCCTCTAGCACCGGATGCCAAGCCGATAAAGCGAGCGAGAAAGATCAAGCCGAAATGGTCCCTACTGAGGTCAAAGAAGAAATTGAGAAGCTCTTTGCGGGTAGGATTCATCGTAGTCATTGAATACCCGACATGGTTGTCCAACATCGTGACCGTAACCAAGGCGATGGGAAGGTGCGCCGTCGTGTGGATTTCCGAGATCCGAACAAGGCCAGCCCCAAAGACGACTACCCTGCGCCAAACATAGACATCCTGGTGGACTCCACGCCAACTACGAAGTCAAATCCTTCGTTGATGGTTTTGCGAGCTACAACCGAGATCAAGATGGCCGAGGAAGACCAAGAAAAGACGGCCTTCACCACACCGTGGGAACCTCTTGTTATACGCAATGCCATTCGGGCTCAAGAATGCCGGGGCTACTTACCAAAGGGCGGCGACCGCGCTTTTTCATGACATGATCCACAAGGAGATTGAGGTCTACGTAGACGACATGATAATCCACTCCAAAGGAGAAGGTGGGCAGCACTTTGTTGACCTACGAAAATTCTTTGAGAGGCCGAGACAAAGCATTCCATGAGACTAAACCACGCCAAATGCACCTTCGGAGTGACAAGGGGAAAAGTGCTCGGGTACATGGTCACGGAGCGAGGTATAGAAGTTGACCCCGAAAGATCAAAGCTATCATGGATATGAGGCCACCTCAAACCCAGGACGTAAGTCAAAAGCTTCATGGGAAAATTGCAAGACATCGGCCGTTTTGTCAATCAATTGACCACTATGTGCGAGCCCATCTTCAAGCTCATGAAGAAGAATGTGGACACGAGAATGGACCGAAGAATGTCAAGACGCCTTTGACCAGATCAAGGCATACTTAGTGCATCCCCGGTACTATGCCCTCCACATAGACGAAGCCTCTTCGCTCTATCTAATCATCACGAACACGGCGGTTGGGGCTATGCTTGCTCAAGAGAAGAAAGACTCTCGGGTAGAAAATGCCATTTACTTTGTCGGCGGAAGCTACAGGGGAGTGAGCTCAATTACTCGGCGTGTGAAAAGACTGTGCGGGGCGAGTGCAGGTAGTCGGCAAGTTGAAGCATTATATGCAAGCCCACCACTGTGAACTTGGTCTCGAAAATGGACCCCATCAAGTACATCTTTGACAAGCCTTCCCTATCGATGCGTCTAGCGAAGTGGTCCTTCTTCTTGGCGAATACGACATCAACTATGTGACCGAGAAAGGCCATCAAGGGTCAAGCATTGTCGAGATCACCTAGCGAATTTCCCCGATAATGAAGACGAGAGGGCTGAACCCCAATTTCCGAGATGAAGGGATCTTTGCGGTTGAGCACGAAAATAGATGGCGATTGTTCTTTGACGGAGCCGCTAACAAAGAGGAAATGGTGTAGGAATGCTATTGGTCGATCCGAAAGATGAGCATACCCCCATAGCCCTCAAGTTGAACTTTCTGCCACGAACAATGCCGCCGAGTATGAAGCTTTGCATTGCTTTGGTTTGGAGGCCGCCTTAGAAAGAAATGTCAAGGAGCTCGAAGTATATGGAGACTCGGCCACGATCATTAACCAAGTCTCCAACAAGTGGAAGGCTGTAGACCACTAATCTGCAACGGTATCATGCCCATATGGAGGAGTTGATTGGACGATTCAGAAGTAACTTTCCACTACTTGCCGAGGGAAAAGAACAGTTCGCAGATGCTCTAGCTACTCTCGCCTCCTTGGTAGAGATCCCCGAGGGAAAAGCCATAAAGCCCTTCGAGTGGGTAGAAGAGAAGCCCCGACTTTACGTTGTGAAGTGGACACAGGACCCGAGCCTATAAAGGAACCTTGGTATAATCAGTTTACCAATTTCTCAAAGACGGAGAGTCGGCTTTCGGAGACGAAGAAGGTAGACCAAAAGAAGGAGTCGAGCCAAAAGCTTGCAAGCCCTGAAAAGGTTGGCTTCTCGGTATGTCATTCTAGGAGGCGACCTATACAAGAAGCGGTATCAAGGACCACTCCTCTTATGTGTCACTCAAGAAAGAGCCGGAGAGTTGATGACCAAAGTCCACAATGGTCCTTGCGGTCCTCACATGAATGCCGAGCCACGATGCAAGTGATCCTCGAATGGGTTACTACCGGATCTCCATGGAAACAGTGCGTTCGGCACGTCCGAACTGCGACAAATGCCGGCGGTTTGCCAACCTCAACCATCTCCCACCTCATGACACATGCTGCATGACGACTCCTTGGCCGTTTGCAACTTGGGGCATTGACGTGATAGGGAAAATATCCGGCCGACGGAGCAATGGGCACGAGTTCGTGTTGGTAGCCATTGACTACTTCACCAAGTGGGTAGAGGCCAAGTCCTACAAGGTCCTCACTTCCGAAAAGTGGCCCGGTTCATCAAAGAAAACATAATGTGCAGATATGGGGTGCCCAACGAGATCATTTCGATAATGGGTCACACTTCGAAGGAGGCTGCGATAGGCTAGCTGTCCGAGAATTGAGTTACTCGCCACAAGTCGTCCCCGTACAGACCTCAAACCAATGGAGCCGTGGAAGCTGCTAATAAGACACTCGAGCGGATCATCCGAAGATGGCCACCCGTGGTCGTGATTGGCCCGAAAAGCTGCACCTAGCACTCAGGGCTACGAACGTCTGTCGGAACGGCCACAGGAGAAACTCCTTTTGCCCTAACTTACGGGATGGAAGCGGTGTTACCGGTGGAGTTGGAAATCCCGTCATTAAGGGTCCTCACGGAAAACGGTGTCAATGAAGTGGAATGGTTGCGCGGCCGGCATGATGAATTAGCCACCTTGACGAGAGAAGGCTAAAAGCCATGGAACACACCCGAGCCTACCGGAGGCGAATGGCGGAGCGTTTGATAAAAAGGTCAAGGCCGGAGACATCAAAGAGGGCGACTTAGTCTTTGAAAGTAAAGCCCCTACCGAGACAACCCCACAGGAAAATGGGAACCCGTCTGGATCGGCCCTTATGTGGTGCGGAAAATACCGTCGGGAGGAGCAATGAAGCTTGCGAGACTTGGATGGCAATCCCTTTGTCCACCCGGTCAATGGTGATAAACTCCGAAGATACTTTGTCGATAAAAAAAAAAAAATATAAAAAATATAAAAAAAAAGAGAAGAAAAAAAAAAAAAAAAAAAAAAAGTGCAAAAAGAGTAATGCCCAGCTAGGTTGAAGACCCCAAAAAGGGCGGTCTAGGCAAAAGACAGGTTGCACATACATACATAAAAAAAAAAAAAAAAAATCTTAGTGCAAAAAGAGTAATGCCCAGCTAGGCTGAAAACCCCAAAAGGGGCGGTCTAGGCAAAAGACAGGGCTGCACATAAAAATTTTTTTTTTTTTTAGTTCACCAGAATGAACTACGTAGACCTGAGCCCCTTAGCCTTTCTTGTAAAAGGGGAACGTAGGCAGCCATATATGGTTCGGTCTAAACAATAAAAAGGACGATTAAGTTTCCATGAAAATGTGTCCTAAACAATAAAAAGGACGATTAAGTTTCCATGAAATGTGTCCTAAACAATAAAAGGGACAATCAAGCTTCCATGAAGTGCGTCCTAAAAAAATAGTAAAGGGTATTTCAGTTTTCATAAAACGGGTCCCAATCAATAAAGGCATTTGAATTTCCATGAAATGTGTCTTGATTAATTTCTAAAATAATATTTCTTGTTCATTACAAGTTAAAAACTTCTTGATGAGTTCAAGCACGGTCTACCTCTTAACTACGCTAACTTTGCTAAAAAAGATCTAAAATACAATAAAATGCCTAAATAAACTAATGTGTTTGCAAATGGCAATAAGAGGATCTTGAGAAAAGACTTGTCGATCGTCATTATTTGAGTCTTCTTCGATCTTCTTCCCTTTTCCTCGGCCTCGTCAGAGTCTTCTTCCTTTTCTTCTCAATAATGTCGGTATCCCTCATCCCGACCTCACGGTATCCTCACTGGAGCCTCTACCAACCCCGTGTCAATGAGCGCTCTCTCTATACGAGCACGAGTCCGCACCTCCTCCCTCGAGCCTCGGTCAAAGGAGCGACCTCGGACAATCTCTTGTACCGAGCCTCCATATCCACGACCAAGTCACGATTGGTTATGGCAACTCGCCTTAGCCTCGGTCTCCTCGAGTCCTACTCGAGTCACGATCGGCTCCCAATAAAGCTCGACGTCTATCCTCCAAGATAACCCGAGTCGCTCCCATCTCCCTCTCATACCGAGTCAAGTAGACAGGTGGTCAAGATGGTGCTCTTCACTGCTCTGAAGATAGCCACAGGTGGGAAAGCGGTATGTGTCCAAGCCCTCGAGAAGAAAGAGAAGGCTGTTTGGATCTCTCATGTCCAATGACACCACCTCCATGGTCCGGATGTCCTCCCGATCACTCAATGGCTCTGTAAAGCCCCAAACCGCCCGGATACCAAGCGGGGGTATGTAGAAGGATGACCGGCGAGAATCACGGAACCCTCACGGCATAAGACTCCTGAAATATCCTCCACAGTGCGCAACCTCCAATGTGGTATCCACCAACGGATGTCCGAAGTGGATAGCCTAGCCATCATCAGCTCCCGGCTACCACATTCCTGTTGCCTAGGTGCACCTCTCCGAGAAATCACCCAAGGGCACCGAGTCGGCAAAGCCCCAGGCAAAACCCCGAGCCTCTCCTGCTGGCCCACAAAGTCAACATAGCCGGACTCCGGACCTCATGAAACGGTCTCCCGAGCCATCCCTGTCGATCCCATGAAATGTCTCTCCCAAAACCAACGGGACAATATCCTTCCCGACCACTCGATCTCGACCATGCCCAAGAGGCCACTATGACGGATCCCCACGGACTCGGCGGTGAACAAAATAGAGAATACGCAGAGAATGAAAGCATCCATAGCCACTGTGGTCGCGGCCATATACGGAGATCCAAACACTGCCGGGATATCGAAAGGTCAATCCTATCCGGGGCCACCATCATCCTCTCGGCCTCTCCCAAAGGAATCTGCGAGAAAAGATGCAAGCTTTACCGTCACCGGCACGTCTCCGATCAGCGGAATAGATATAGCCTCGGTCTCGGGACCCCCAATCAAGGCTCAAGTCTTCGTGCGTTGGGACAATTTCGTTGTAAGAGAAACAATAAACATGTCTCCAGGACATCCCAAAACTTTCTTTGCGGCTCTCAACGGATCCCAATCGGGCGGGAGATCCCTCAAATGCCATAAAGACTTGATCTTGAATGAAGAATCAAGCAGCCCCTTGTGATTTTGGAAGTTATATCTCGCCCAAGATTGAAGACCGGATAGAAAATGGTCTCGTTTCCCCCTTTGCACTCTAACGGGATTCTCCATCGCAAAGTGATCAAAGATGGTGCTTTTAGGTCCAAAATATGCTCAGGGAACAATTGGGGCAAGTCTAGAGTGAAAATGAAATGAAATGGCCAAGCCTTGCTTTTATTCGAGAAAATAACCGGCTCGAGACGGAAGGCGGTAGCCGCACGGCTACATTTGCCCTCGAGGCCATGCCGCACGGCTACATTAGCCCTCTGCGAGAAAAAATTCTGCAGCAACCAAAGTTGCTGCCCATGGGAGTTTTCACCCCACTTTTTCAACCAAAACACTGTACAAAAACATATCCGAAGCCATTCAAGCATTTATACACCATTATAAATCATTTTGGCCCATTTTCAAATTTCCCCAATTCCAAGCAAAAAGTCGCCCCCGAGGCTCGGATAATATGCAAATTGAAAAAGCATGAATTAGAAAAGCAAATAAAACATAAATACAATGTTTTCGCCCCATCGGCGCCCAAATAAAGCAAAAAATAAACAAAGTGTGCATAAAAATTGTAAATTGTTTGTTTTTTGTTCCAAATCTATTCTAGAGACCTCCTAGGCCTCCGATTCTTCTTCATCTTCATCGCTCGGCTCGTAGATGCTAGCCTCCCTCATCAGGTCCTCACAGTCGCTCACATCGAGATAGATGGACATTATCGTGCCCGTACTCGGCCCAGTGCTCCCAGAATGTCGGCGTTGGGTCCCGCCCCGAGGCATAGCACTGGAAGAGTACTCCGAGGCCGATGAGGTAGACGCTGTGCCCCAGACGTGCCGTCTCTTGCGCCCGAGCTCCTGTGCATCGGCGCCTTGAAGCGCGAGCCGGCTTCCTCGAAGAGACCGGCACATGTCCTTCCGACCCTATTACGCACGACCGGCCTATCGTAAGTGCGAGTGGAACACGAGAAAAAAAAAGAGAAAAATCTCGGAAAATCTCGAGAAAATAGCAAAAAGCGAGAAAATCGAAAGCTAAAAGGGAATAAGACCCTAAGAGTACACTTACGGTGCTATCGGGCGGCAAGGTGTCTTGGGGCTCCCTAGCATCGGGGACGGGTATCCTCATCCTCCTCGGCACTCCATGGACCACGTAGGACGGATGCGCGAGGAGGGATCGGCGGGTCGATGGCTCATCCTCCCCATATCCACGAGTGACCGCCGGCTTCACTAGCTTGTGGCGTCCTCGGGCGCTGCTCCACAAACACGGCGTAGGGGGTGTCCATGTCGAAGTACTCCTCCGCAGCCACGCCCTGCCCGGGTACTGACAATCTCATCCTCCGCCGGTCCACAGGCTGCGGCATCCGTCTTTGGAGGGTCGAAGGAGTAATGGCATCTAGTGGGGGAACATGACCATCTTTGTCTCGAGAAGCGGTCCCCCAAGTAGATGACATCACATGTCGGCCCGGTGAGCCACCTCCTCTGCCTCGTCACCTCGATAGCATCTCCCAGCAAGATCTCTGGATACACCGCCCGTGGGTAGAAGTCCACTCCGTCGTGCCCATCCACTGTTGATGACCGGCCTCACCATTTTGTAGTCGAAGGTAATCCGGGTCTTCCCAGTGAATTTATCTCTCGCATCTCCCCTCCGGCGAACCATAGCGGGGAAGATGGTGACATCACTCTGGTGGTTCCAAGGGAAGAACCCGATCACCTCGCAAAACCAGGCTGCATGTTCAAAACATCAAAAGGTCATTTTCTCTCTCATAAAAGTCTCAAGACAGGAAAGAGAAAAGAAAAAAAGGAGACTACCTCAAGGGCAAAAAGAAAGCGATCCATGGAAGCGGCTTTGTTCCGATTTGTACATGTCCAACGAGAAGTACAACTCCGCCAATCCGGCCTCTCCCCAAGAGACCGTCCCAATCCCATCAACATCCTCCCAGAGTCGAGGAGGCAAGTCATAGCTATCGTCCCGGGAATTGGCAAAGATAGTGGCGATAGCATCAACCATATGAATGCTCTAGCCGGTGTGGGCGGTCACATCATTAGCGACAAAATTACGCATGCTAGTCTCGAATCGCCACCTCGACATTCCGTGTCTCCATCCCCAGCCCCTTCGGAATCAGCTCAAACCCGACCAAAGCCTGAAACTCCTCGGCTGTAATATGGTCCCTCCAAGTCACGGGCCTCCCAGTGAACTGTAAGCCCGTAATAGCAGTGAAATCGGCAGGAGTCACTGTCAGCTCTCCCCAGCTCAGATGGAAGCTATGAGTGCTATCCCACCAAAACTCAGATAGGGCCTGGACCAAGCCCTTGCTCTTCGAGGTAATGTGGACACCCCTACCGATAGCCTCTACAAATGCATCCAAGCCGGTAGCCCTCACCAGCTGCTTGGGATTTACCCCATCCTTCTCAAAATCTGGCATCCTCTGCCAAAGCTTGACCGCTATCTCCGACGGTCCTCTAGACTTGTTCTCCTGTAGACAAGCACATCAAAAGAAGCGTCAGTCCTTCATATCATTTCAAAAAAGCATGCATATATTCAAAAGTGCACATATTTTCAAAAGAAAAGCATTCATAAAAGTTTTTCTAGCATATCTTTTGCATAAAAACGTGTCTTTCATCACTTGAAACGCGTCATTGCTTTCCTAAAGCACAAAATCACAATTTTTTTGCACAGAAGCATTATTTTTTCAAAAATGGCATGCATGAATCATTTTCATCTTCCAAAATCATGTTTTCTCATTGAAAATCAGAATTTTGACCTAGTTCCAGCACAAGGCAAGAACTCCGTCTCATATTTTGAAAAAATTCTCATTCTTACTTCATTTTGCGAGAAAAAAGTGAGTCATTCTCATATTTTTCATCAAACAAATTGCACATTGCACATTCTTAGCCTCATAGGTTGGTCATGCATCTCAAAATCATTCAAAAAATCATTCAAAATCCTATAATTCGGGTCAAGCCCTAAATCATTCAAAAATCAAGCAAAATCATCGGATTTGAGCAAAATGAGAATGCTTACCCCAACCGATCGCGGGTTCGTTGATTTATGCTCCCTCCTCCCCGGGTAAAGCTCCGATGGAGGCGTAAGGAAGTCATACTTCCTCTCCGTCCTCACAAGCTCCTTCCTCCTCCTTCTCGCGGCCGCCGAGATGTTTCTCCTCGCTTGCCTTGGTATGGGATTGCCCTCCGGATCCATTTCAAATCAAAGGGAAGCAAAAGGGGTTGAAGAATTTCGAAATTCTCTCTCTCTCTTCTCTCTCTCTCTGCGTTCTTGGGCGGCAACAAGTGCCCAATGCCCGTTCAAAACCTGATTTTAAATAATCTGGAAAAAACAGGTTTCTAGCCGTACGGCTTCTTTTTCTCCATCTCATGCCGGGCGGCTTCATTCGCTCTGAGCAGAAATTACAATCCTGCCCCTGGACCTTCCACTTGGGCATGCAATTTCCGTTATCTTTTAACCAAGATAACATCTTTTCAGAAAATATCCCTTATCTCTTTAGCAATCAAGCTTTATTCCCAGTCGCCTCCGTTAATTCCGTTATAACGGGATAACACTAGGTGACAACCTCCGAATTGTCAGAACTCTAAACTTGTGCTACCTCTATCCGCGAATAGTGACGTATGCCCAAGTCATTCCAACTTGTGCTACCTCTATCCGCGAATAGTGAAGTATGCCCAAGTCCTTCCAACTTGTGCTACCTCTATCTGCGAATAGTGAAGTATGCCCAAGTCATTCCAACTTGTGCTACCTCTATCCGCGAATAGTGAAGTATGCCCAAGTCATTCCAACTTGTGCTACCTCTATCCGCGAATAGTGACGTATGCCCAAGTCATTCCAACTTGTGCTACCTCTATCCGCGAATAGTGAAGTATGCCCAAGTCATTTCAACTTGTGCTACCTCTATCCGCGAATAGTGAAGTATGCCCAAGTCATTCCAACTTGTGCTACCTCTATCCGCGAATAGTGACGTATGCCCAAGTCATTCCAACTTGTGCTACCTCTATCCGCGAATAGTGAAGTATGCCCAAGTCATTTCAAATTGTGCTACCACTATCCGCGAATAGTGACGTATGCCCAAATCATTCCAACTTGTGCTACCACTATCCGCGAATAGTGACGTACGCTCAAGTTTCCCAACTTAAGTTACCTCTATCTCCGTCATAAAGAGATAGCGTCATAAGCTCTAGCTTCCTCGGAGTGTGACCTCCGAATTGTCAAAATCTCAAGGATCCTAGACATCGTTCCTAACTATCTAGTGATGCTTGAACTACGATCAAGGCTTGATTCCTCCGGGATACGTAGGTAGCCTTTTATAAAAGGTTCAGCCATTCGACCACTTTGGTCACCCTGTTCCTTTGTCACTCCTCAGTGATAAAGCGCCCCCTCATAAAAATTCAAATATTTGACCACCTGGGTCACTCCTAGCATGTCCCCAGTAGGATCAATTGCTTGACCTCCTAGGTCATTTTCTCTTCTATGTCCCCAAAGAAGAGACCCGGTTTCTCTTCTTCCTCCCCCAACGGATCCTAATTCCGAACTACGGCCTGGCTTGATTCCTCCGGGATACGTAGGTAGCCTTCCAAAAGGTTCAGCCACTCGACCACCTTGGTCACCTAATCCATCTCGGCATTCGCCGCATCGGATCCTTTTCTATCGACAACCCCACTCGCCTTGCAAGTGACGTTGCCGAGGGCTTCGTAAGTACCCAAATCTGGCTCATGCCTTCCGGTTAAATTTCCCGGCAATGTCGGTAAGTTTTCCGGTAATTCCCCAGACCTTCCCAGCGTTAAACACATCCGGAACTGTTTTTAATTAAATAAAGGCTGAAGGGAATCCTTCCTAATTAAGAAACACGTTTTTAATTAGGAGGAAGCTTCTAGAATGATGCCACCTTGCATGGTTCTAGAATGCTGCGTCATTGTGGATAAGCCCGCACGGCCTCATTTGCAAAGGGCCTGCAGCCGCACGGCTTCATTAGCCTTATCCAGACTGCCTATAAATAGAGCCCTCCTCTACCCATTTTCACAATCAACAAGAAGCATAATACTCTCATAATACGAAGAAGATCCCTCAAGGAGCTGCTGGAAGTCCAAGAAGGCGAAGAAGAAGCTCAAGAAGCCATCTCCCTCCTCCTTGAAGACCCAAGAAGAACCTCTCCTCCTAGCTCCGTCCGAAGAAGCGAAGGAAACGATTGGTAACCTCGCACGCCCTAACCTTGCATTTTAATTGATATACTTGCTCATTGCATTCATATATCTTGCTTGGGACTTGGCATTTATTCATAAAGATCATATCTTTATCACCCCCTTTCCCCTTTGCATGCATTAAGACCTCATTTGTCATAAAAATGTAGTCTTTTTCATAAAGGTGCATCCTTTGCACCTAAAATCCCTATTTTCCAATAAAAATGTCATCTTTATGCATCATTTGCATATAAAGATCAAATCTTTTTCAATAAAAACGCATCCTTTGCATCAAAACCCCTTTTTCAATGCATCATTTGCATAAAAATCCTATCTTTATGCATCATTTGCATAAAGATCATTTCTTTCAATCAAAAAGCATCATTTGCAACCTAAAAATGTCATCTTTTCATTAAAGATTCATTTTTTATCATGCATTTCCCTTTCCCCAACCTTGGAACGGACCGGTGTAAAAGTTCTCATCTTTGCATCGTTCCTTCCATTAAAGGTTCATGATTTCTTTAGGAAAAGGATAACCTTGAACCCTATATCTCCAATTATCGCTTAAGAACGAGTATGAAGCCTCTATACGAGCTCGACCGTCTTAAAGTGTAGGATTGATGGGCTAAGGACATTCCTTCCTAAAGAACCTCATCTTTGACCCAAAAGAGAGTCATTCTCTCGATCACGCAAGTCCCAAGGGTCCCGAGGCTTAAAAATGCGATGATCATAAGTCATAAGATGAGGACGGGATCATAATCCCAAATACATAAATTCCAAGGAATCCCGAGCGACAACCAACAAATGGTTTGTACGTCCGGAAGATAACTTGGGACATTCCCCCCTTTATTTTCAAACACATGCACACAAAGAAAGCACGCAAGCAAACACGATTAATGAAATCTAGGGAGACTTGCTCCGGCAAGGCACTTTGGGTGAACGCCAAACGTTCTTCCCAAGGGGTAACTTAACCTCCGAACCCATAAAACCTTTTTTTCAAAGTTTTGAGGTAATCAAAATGGCGTGGCGACTCCGTTTTTCAAATAACACGGATGTCTTCAAACTCGCGTGAATTCCAATAAATAAAGAATTTTGGGCACACATTCACACTCCCGCCCGTGGTAATTGCAAGTACGTGATAGTAGTTGTTGATTACTTCTCCAAGTGGATAGAAGCCAAGGCATTAGCCAAGATAACGGAAGAAAACGCGATCAACTTTGTCCATGACAACATCTGGTGCAAATTCGGCCTTCCACATACAATTGTCTCTGATCATGGACTGCAATTCTCCACAGCATTCACTACAGAATTGGGAAGGGTAAAAGTCCGCCATGCAAAATCTTCGCCAGCGCACCACAAGGCAACGGCCAAGGTATAAAGAAACAAACTGGTCCTAACCGCCCTTACTAAGAACCTTGAGGGACGCAAGGGTAGATGGTTGGACGAACTTCCCCTAGCCTTATGGGCTGTTCGCACAACCACCCGGGGGCCAACCGGGGAAACCCCATTCGCACTAACCTTCGGTTCTGAGGCTATGGCACCGGCAGAGATGGCCATCCCTACTGTGAGAAATTCCCATTATAATGAGCAAGTCAACAAGGTCAATAGGCTCCTAGACCTGGACCTGATAGATGAGAAACGACTAGCTGCACAGATGAGGATGGTGAATTACAAGCAAAGGACCAAGGCGTACCACGACAAGAGGGTCATCAGAAGAGTATTCCAAGTAGGCGATTGGGTACTTAGAAAAATTGAAGCTACTGGTCCGAAGGCAGAACAGAACAAGCTCTCCCCAAATTGGGAAGGTCCATATATCATCACTCAAGTCATTCGAGAAGGGACCTACAGATTGAAGACCAAGGAGGGGAAGGATCTCAAGCATCCGTGGCACTCCGACAACCTTAGAAAATATTATCACTAGTCTAGTTTATTTTACAGTAGATTAGTTTCTTATTTTCTGTCTCTTATTTTATGTTAGTTGATAGGATTGCAGTTCGATGTAATCGTATTTTTTACGAAAGCAGCTTCCAAAGATGCAAAGCAACTATCAACTCTTCATACGCATAACTGAGACGAGGATTTTACCCCGACTCTTCGAACCACACATCCCGTCAAGGGTCCACCTTGATTCAGATACCAATGCCCAAGACCAAGGGTCCTCCTTGGCCTAATGGCTTACCACACATCCCGTCAAGGGTCCACCTTGATTCAGATACCAATGGCCAAGACCAAGGGTCCTCCTTGGCCTAATGGCTTACCACACTTCCTGTCGAGGGTCCACCTTGATTCAGGATACCAACAGCCAAGACCAAGGGTCCTCCTTGGCCTAATGGCTTACCACACTTCCTGTCAAGGGTCCACCTTGATTCAGGATACCAACAGCCAAGACCAAGGGTCCTCCTTGGCCTAATGGCTTACCACACTTCCTGTCAAGGGTTCACCTTGATTCAGGATACCAACAGCCAAGACCAAGGGTCCTCCTTGGCCTAATGGCTTACCACACATCCTATCAAGGGTCCACCTTGATTCAGGATTACAAACATAACAGCCAAGACCGAGGATTTTCCTCGACCTGATGGCTTAACATACGTCCTACCAAGGGTCCGCCTTGATTCAGGATTACAACACATTCAAGGCCAAGGAAACCTTCCTCGGCATAAATAATTTAAGAGTATAGTAAAAGTCAAGGAGTCCTTCCTCGGCCTAACCACTTGCTCAACAATTAGGGAGCGAGGAACCCCCCTCGGATCCCACCTTCTTAAGTCTAGTGCCTCTGCCTAGCATACAAAAATATAAGCAAGCTATTGAAAAACACGAATCATGACAAAAGGATTTTTCATTAATATTCAAAGAGAATTACAAATCCTACCGTCTATTACAAAAAGCAAAGAGGAAAATCTATCCTAAGTTTGCTGCTCGTCATCAAAAGACTTCTCAAGCCACTCCTCAGTAATGGAGCCGGGGGGGGGGGGGGAAGGACCGTTTGTTCAGTACGGGCATTAGTCTTCTCGGCCTCTCCCTCCACCTCAGCTTCCATGGCCTCAAGCTCTTCTGCATCCTGGATCGCCTCCACCAAGTCTTTGATATTACCGGGAACGACAGAGGCCGGCCTCCACACTTCCCTGCATACCTGAGCATCCTTGGCTGCCATTATTTCCAAGTTGCTTTCAGAAAAAGGGACCAGGTGGTGGAGAGCCCTGACTTCCTCGCTATATTGATCCCGGCAGATCAACATGGCTACTTTGTTAAGATCTAAGCCGGTGGAAGGGTCAGTCAGGATGCTACGGGCAAGGTGGAGATACCCATCTTCAAACATGGTTGTCGTTTGCTCATCCACGGCATCTTGAAAGGCCGAGCTGGCCTTTACAGCTTCCTTGAATGCCGAGCTCTCTTTGAAGCGCGCCACGGCCTCTTCCTCCCTAGCCGGAAGGGTGGCTTCCAACCCTCTGCACCGAGCTTCAGCTTCCTCGGCCCTAGTTTGGACCTCAACTTTTTCTTTCCTTGCCGTAGCAAGCTCTTCTTCTTTAAGTCGGAGATGCTCCTCGGCCTTGACCTTTTCTTCCTCGGCTTTCTTCACTTCGGCCTCCACTTTGGCCTTGGCTGCCACGAGCTCAGCATCCTTGGCCTTCAAAAGTTTAACCAAGGAAGCCTTATCAGTATCACTCTTCGCTTGGGCGGCCTTGGCCTCATTCAGGCGCCTGGCTTTTTTCTTGGCCAAGACATTCTCATACGCCGTGACGGAAGCCAACTGAAAGGAAAATCAATATTAGAAATGTAAACAAATCTCAAGATCAATGACCAAGAAAAGGAGACATTTACCTCGGCGATTAAGAGCCCCTTATGGCAGAGCAAGGTATCTTCGCTGGGAGCCTCTCTAACAAGAGCATCGTAGGCATCCTCGTCTATAGCTCTCTGAACGGGAGCTCGGCCCAATCTTATTAAGGGTCCCTCCCTAGTTTGCAGAGGAAGTCCCCTAAGACGGGGAATGTTGAGGGCCATGCTCTTAGCTAGCTCGTCGGCCTCCTCAACGGTCTTGATATTCTGGATGGTTAAGGGAGGAGGAGCCTCAACATTGGGAGCCCCACTAACACTTGCTCGCTTAGCCGCAGCTCCCAAGACTAACAGCTTGGGCTCTTTTGGAGCCAGATCTCCTTTGGACGAGGTCGGTTTCCTCGGCTCCCACCTCCTCGGCCTCAACATGAGGGTTAAGCCCATCTCCAGTTGTTGGATCAACCCATTCCTCGGATGCTGAACCCTCGGCAGTAGCCTCTTCGTGCAGTTTAAGGGGAAGGGGTTTATCACCTTGAACGTTCAGTATCAGGTTACGAGCATTGGTTTCCTCTTTCCTCTCCACCAAAGCAGACTTCTTGCTTTGTTTCCTCTTTCTCTTTATCAGCTCCTGGGGACTAAGCCTCTCCATGGCTATGGCTGCTTCTTCCTCGGTGGTTAAATCTGTAAGGACGAGGAAAAAATTATTAAGTACGAGCAGAAGGGAAGCATTCAAAAATTACGAGTAACAAAGATAAATGTTTACATCCAACAATGTCAATTGCTTTCAGACATTGATCATGGGGACGCTCGGTCTTGCACCTAGTACAATCTTCATGGAATACTAAGCCGGGGTGTATCGTCCAATCATTGAAACGCCGTCCTCTTTTGACTGTAACGAGGGGAGCCACCCCGTCCTTTGGCACCTGCATCAATCCCGCTTGGATATAGTAATGATCCGAGGATTCAACTGCCTTCCAGTCGAGTAGCCCTACCTCGGCAAACTCCTCTAAGCACTTGATTAAAGCCTGAGTCCACTCATATTGTTGGACAGCAAAGGAGGAAGTGGGATCCTTGCAAGGAGACTGGAACTCCCAACCTTGACGACTCTCAACCCGGATAACGTGATTATCCCAGCCTGCAACTTTGCTAGACATGGGGAGAAGCAACTTTGGTTTTTTGGAGGCGCTCCTAATAACTACGAGCCAACTTTCCTTGATAACTTGGACTATGTAGAAATGACGGAAAGCACCCATGGTCGGCTCAAAACCTAGGCTACGGCAGAGGACAATGAAGCTCACAAGAACCCTAGTGCCATTGGCTCCTAGCATGGCCGGCACTTCCCTAACGTCATCCAAAAATTCATTGATGAATGGGTCCAAGGGAAGACGAAGCCCCTATTGAAACTGTTTGAAATAAAGATGGACATAATCTTGGTTGTAGTAGAAATTCTGCTCTTCCTTATCAGTCTTGAGGTCAAGCTTGCCCATATAAGTTAACTTGTACTCGGTTCTATCCACCCCGTACTTGGAATATAACTTCTCGATCATGGGATCCCCATGCTTTGGAGCCCTCTCCCTTTGTTTACCTCGGCTTTCTCTTCTTCGTACCAAGCGGCCATCAGCTTGGGCACCTTCCACGAAGGCGTCAACTATTTGAGTAGATGAGGAGGGTACTCCTTCTCTTCCCGTCATATCTGCATAAAGACGAGGGGACAAAGTTAGTTTCCTCGTCAATGGCTGATTTTAGGACGGGGAAGGGAGTTTCCCCTCCTCGTCATGTCATAAGGCCGAGGAGGGATCCGTACCTCTCAGACGCTCGCTCATTTCGCGATTGGAGGCCGGGTAGAATAGTTCGATGTGCTCCATCATCTCAGCCCTATCCTCAAAAACTATAACGTTGGGTGAACCGGACTCAATCCTATCTATTCTTGTGGAATCTGGGTATTGAAGGAATAACCGAGTCCGGCCATAACCTCTTAATTGCTTGCTTATTTCATCCAAGGTCCCCTCTCTCTCCGATAGACCCTTAGATTGCCAGTGTGATATCCATAACAGAATCGGGGGGAATGATCCTAAGAACAAGCCATGTCTAAGGGGAATCAAAGATTAAAGGGGGAGTTCGTTCAATATTCAAAAGTGTTCAATAAGACCCAAAAGAAAATCAAAGATTGAAAGTTTTGAAAGTTTAAAACATGAATTCATGAAGAAAAGCTCCATTCTTCAACAATGGTGGTTAGTTTTTCTTGACACATTCAAAATTCTTTCCAAACACCCTAGAAAACTTGAAATCAAAAGCGAAATGCAGGAAGGGGAAATAATTTCATACCTGAGTGTGAAGGAATGAACGGAATCGCAACAGAAAGCAACGTCGCCGAAAGAATCGAGTTCGCCGGAAACTGGGTTTGAACAGATAGAGATCGCCGGAATGTTTCGTCGCCTGAACTTTGCCTTTGCTCTCGAATAAATGGGGTTTGTAAAGATTGAAATGAAAGGGTTTTAGCCTTTTATAACCCCTTAATCGGGTCAAACCCATGGGTAAAGAGAAGAAACGGGTAAGGCGCCCCAAGAATTAAATGCATATAACAGTTTTTGAGGCGTGACAAGACTGGGGGGCCCCAGGTAATCATCAGAATAGCAACCGTCAATTACAGGAAGCAACACCGAGGACACGTGGCAAACCTGTTCGTATCCTATAGCCGAGGACGAGGTGACTTTCTTCTCGTCCTAAGCCGAGCTAGAAAGTCGGGGGCCACTGAACGGTATAAACCGAGATACGAACATGGGCTTGCTCGAGCTGGGCCCAATTGGTTTGGGCCATGAATATTATCTAATAACCAAGTATCAGGGCCGAGTAAGGTCTTCCTCGTATGCTGAGGAACGTTTACCTCGGCCTTATGTCATCATGCTTGGGCCGTCATGTCGAAAGTGACGAGGAGAGAAAAGTTCTTACCTCGGCATTTCATCACTGTGACGAGGAAACAAAATCATTTACCCCGGCCTATATACATGCCGGCCAATCTCCAAATGACGAGGAAGCAGAATCATTTACCTCGGACTATTTGCCAAGGCCGAGGTAAAACATTTATGTTCCTCGGCGTTCCGGCTAGCAGTTATACAGTCCTTATTCAACAAGGATTATACATACAAGAACGATCCAATCAGGATTATAATTATCAACACCACTTCAAGTCAAACGAGGACTCCTTAACAAATATAATTCTCTTAGGATTATATCTTATCTCTTTACAAGTTCACTTCAACGTGGATTCTATCAATCCATCCCTATAAATACAAGCCCCATGGCTCATTATTAGGTACGTTACTTTTTACCCGGGGAAAACTCTGTCAATTTGTTTTCTCATATACAAACCGTGAACTTACTCTCACGCCGGAGGGCCTTTAGCCGGATCCGTCCCGGCTTAGTTTACGTGTTTTCTCTTATTTTCAGGCCTTGCAATCACCGGAGCAATCATTGCTTGGATTTGGGCTGAATTGACGATTTTGGCATCATCAGAAAATATGTCACCCTTTCGAAAATTTCACCCTTTCAGAAACCAGATATGTGGAAGGATTTTCAGCTTATCTGTTACAGGCTTGATTATTTCATCATTTGGGGTGGGAGTAGCATTGGTGGACGAAATTTTTTATTGTAAAAAACTGGAAAATATATCACCCTTTTGTATATTCTCAAGCTGTCTAGGATATGTGCTCCTTAAACTGGTCGATTATGTTTCCATGGAGACTTACTGTTTGCACAATTTTTTCTCCTTATGCAGCATGGGAGCCATTTAGAGATCTCATTCCAGAAAATGAAAGAAACTGCTTCATCGATGCTTACCACCAAAGATTAAACTCTGATGACTTGAACACACAAGTAAGATTCCTACTCACTGTTCTTGGTCCACGAGTTCCTTTTTGTGGCCATCAGCAGCCCCTTTACTTCTCGATAGTCACTACACACCCTTTTCTTTTTCTTCATAAAACACTGTATGTCTCTATTTTCTTGTTAGAATTCATGGAAAATAGTTCAAAATGTCATGTCCTTTGATATTGTCTCAAGTGATAGTCCAGCCAACTGCTAAAGGAAGAAAATAATGTTTCATTGACAAAGATGGGTTCAAGGGAAGATCTTGTTATGTTTTCTTCCCTTTTTTTTGAATTTAAGATTTGCTTGCCTAGAATCTTCATTGTGGTTTGAATTGATGAGGGAGTAAAATAAAGACGCCTTTCCACTTTAATTGGATTTTCAATCAATTATACGAAGAAAAAAACTGTCCATACAGGTCTAATCTTCTGCCAGTGCGAGATTTTCTTGAGTCAGTTCTGTAAGCGTTAACTGCTTTTGCTGCTGGTGTCAACAATGACGTGTCTGATATAGGGATTTCAAAATTACGTCTTCCCACACATTATCATTAGGGTTGAGTTGTTATCGGTAACCTTTGATGATGTGTTATGACCAGTTCACTAAAATTCAACAACGATTCACTACAAGAAAGCAGTCTTTTTACGGCGCTCATATACGGCGGTGAACACGCGTCCGCCGTATATATATTATATATACGGCGGTATTGAAATAGCCCGGATCCGAGAGGCAGCGCGTTCGCGCCCCGGCATCTGGCATTTGGTCCCCCGCCTCGCGGCGGTTCGTTTTTCGTTTCGTTGGAGGTGTCTCGCCGTTTGTTTTCGCATTTGTAGAGTCGCCACGCCGTTTTTATTAAGCCCAAAACATTGAAAAAGGGCATCAGTTTAAAGATAATTTTAAACTGTTTTTGTGTGATGAGATTTTGAGTTCGGAGGTCAGATGACTCCTCGGGAAGAGAATATTAGAATATTAGAGCTCACCCGAGTAGCCTCGTAAAACGAGTCTTTCGGATACCCCTAATATCCTTTAAATGTTGTGTGTGTGTGTGTGTGCTTTTTAAAAATGCATGTTGTATCGGATGTCTACATTGTATGCTATGTATGGAAATGTATTGAAATAGTAATGGAAGGAAGCCTTACCAATGTTGGTTCGTGTCTGTCTTCCGCTGGGGAATAGTGTTTGAGGTCGGAGTAGCGTTCCGGTATGGATCGGGATTGCTTCGGGAGGGACCGGTTGTCTGCGGACAGAGTTTCGGCGTGAGTTGAGGTTGTAGGCTGCGTTCGGCGCAGGTTCGGCGTGCGTGGGGATCGTCGGGATCACTCGAGCGAGGTTCGGCGTGCGTTGTGGTGGCGTGAGTCACTCGGGCGAGTTTCGGCGTGGTTTGGGATCGTCGGTTTGACTCGGAAAGAGCCGAGACACCGTGGAAAGACCGTGCAAGGCCTCGTGAGTACCACGAGGGGCCTCAGTACCTCGAGAGTGCCTCGGGGCAGCGCGGGAGCGTCTCGGGAGCGCTCGAGGAGGCTTCGGAGCACCACGAGGGGGCTCGGAAGGCCTCGGAAGGATCCGAAAGGGGCCGGGAATGCCTCGGAAGGACTTAGAGGGGAAGCCAGAAGGCCTAGGGAGGAAGAGAGAAGTGGGAGGTGTGTGAAAATGAGGAGGGGGAGCCCTCTATTTATAGTGCCAGATTAGGTGCAAAGAGGTCCGTACGGACCTCCCTGGTAATCCAGTATTTTGGTTTTCCTCGATTTGAGGGAATCTGTGATGATGGAGGAATATTTGCAATTATGGTGTCCCCTGAGCAAAAGGTCCGTACGGATCATCTTGCATGCAAAGAGGTCCGTACGGACCAACTAAGCATGTGGGTAATCATTTCTTCCGGGATTTGAGGGAATATTGTGGACTTTAAGGAGATTCAGTAATTATGACAACAAAGAGGTCCGTACGGACCAATATTGCTTTCCCAATTTCCTGAAAATTCCCGAAAGGTCCTTTTGTCCCTTTTTATCCCAGGAAGGCTCCTCCCTTGGTTTGGTTGGGGGTTTAGAGAGGGTTTTGAGTGAGAGGGGTCGTCGAGACTGTGTTGATGAGTCTGCGGTGTTTCCCGTGTGTTTGAAAGGGGGTGATCCAGATTGGGGTACTTACAGAAGCCCCTCGACGACGTCACTTATGAAAGAAGTGGGGTCGCCGATAAGATAAGGGTCCTAACTGGATCGCGTGGCCGGGAGAGGAAGTGTCCGTGGAGGTCGGTGTGAGGACGTGGTGGTGTCCTTTTGTGTGACCGCATAGGCCGCAGGGCCGGACCCCGTGATAGGATTCCTACGTATCCCCGGCGGGAATCAAGCACAGTCGTAGTTCGGGTGTGGGGTGAGTGTTTTGTGAATGCGGGCGTGGTGGTGCCCCCGAAGTGTCGTGTGACCGCCGAGGTCGGTTAGTAAGACGCGGTGGTGTCCCGGGTGACCGCATAGGTCGATGGGCCGGACCTCGTGATAGGATTTCTACGTATCCCCGGCGGGAATCAAGCCTCGGTCGTAGTTCGAGGTCGTGAAATACGCGAGTGCGGGCGTGGTGGTGCCTCGGGTGTGGTGACCGCCGAGGTCAATTGTGAGGACGTGGTGGTGTCCCGGGATGGAAATTTTACGATTTTCCTAATCGGGTGGTTTAAGGCCTTCCGGCCGGGATAGTGATTTGGGAGGTTTATACGGTCTTCGGACCGAGTGGTTTAAAGCCTTCCGGCCGGAGGTAGTATGAAGACTTGAGTCGTCTTCGATTGCGTTTGCCATGCGTGAGGACTTTGAATCGTCTTCGGCTGCGGTTGGTGCCACGGGGAGGACTTTGAATCGTCTTACAGGCCGAGGTTGGTGCCACGCGCGGAGGACTTTGAATCATCTTCTAGCGGCAGCTGATGTTATACGCGAGGACTTTGAATCGTCTTCTAGCCGCAGCTTGATGTTATGCGCGAGGACTTTGAATCGTCTTCTAGCCGCAGCTTGATGTTATGCGCGAGGACTTTGAATCGTCTTCTAGCCGTTAGTTGATGTTATGCGCGAGGACTTTGAATCGTCTTCTAGCCGCGGTTGATGTTATGCGAGGACTTTGAATCGTCTTCTAGCCGCATGAGGCGTGGGCACCTTGTGCTTTGATAGCGAGAGGCGTAGATGCCTTTGTGTTTTTGCATGTTGAGTAGAAGGTTGGACTTACGATGACTGCCGGTGCTTGCGTTGCCGTTGAAGTGGGCAAGGATGACGGCCGGTGATTGCTTCACCATTTGTCATTTTGGAGGCGTTTCGTGCCTTGGGACTTGTACTCGGAGGTGTTGGCTCCTTTTTGTGCTTGTTTTGCCGTTTGAGTGGGCAAGGATGATGGTCGGTGCTGGGGATATACAGTCTTGTATGACTTCCCTTTGACTTGTTGGGGGGAGGAGCTCGGGCTTACTTTGATGGCCGGTGCTTGCGTTGTCGTTGAAGTGGGCGAGGTTCGGGCTTACACTGACTGCCGGTGCTTGAATTGCTGGGGATGCATGACCTTATAGGGGCCCCTTCTACTGAGAAGATGACTTCGGACCTCTTTTGAGGGCCAGTGGTTGAGTTGCCGTTGATCTTTTTGGAGGCATCTTGTGCCTTGATATTCGTGCTGGGAGGTGTTGGCTCCTTCTTGAATTGCCGTTGAGCGGGCGGGGATTGAATTGCCGTTGAAGTGGGCGAGGACCGGTCGTACGTTGATGGCCGGGGATTGAATTGCCGTTTGAAGTGGGCGAGGACCGGTCTTACGTTGACGGCCGGGGATTGAATTGCCGTTGAAGTGGGCGAGGACCGGTCTTACGCTGACGGCCGGGGATTGAATTGAAGGGTTAGGGACCATTCTGCACTTGGATTTGCTGGAAAAGGCCTTAGGACAGCCAGGGGCAAAGATTATAAGGGCAGAAAGTAATTTGGTCACCCCTTGCAAAGAGGTCCGTACGGACCAACCTGGCTGCAAAGAGGTCCGTACGGACCAATGTTGAAAATTTACAAGCTCCCTGTGTTTTGACCGGGTTTAAATGCCGAGCCCTTCCCCATTCCTTCTTCTTCCATGCGTGAACCAGAGAGAGAGAGAAAGAGAGAAAATCCTCCATTGTTAACCAAAATCAACAATTTTTGCTTGAATTGCTTGCCATGGCCTGAAGGATCTCGAAGGAGTCGTCGTCAACGCAGCCAAGAGGTGGTCGAGCAACGGATGGAGCTTCAAAGAAATTGGATCTCGCCTGCTCCATCTTTCGAAGAACCCGGATGTCTTGTATCCGAATCCGGAGGTGCACAATCGTCGCTCTATGAACGCTGGGAGGTAAGAAATCTGCTCCGTTTTGATTCCCTCGTCGAATTTTTGAATGCTAGAACTAGGTTTTAGTTTTTCGCATTTTTGAATTTTTTGTTATTTTTTATGCCTTTTGTGAAATTCTTGATGAATTGTTGAAAATGGACATGTAAAAATTGTGGGTATGTGTATTTTGTGCAGAAATGTGTAGATTAGCTCTTATTTGTGAAAATAAAGTGCCTCTCTAATGAAATGCATGCTTTGGTGTTTTGTACCGTATGCTATTTATGTATGTACATTATGAGAAAAATTATCGTGTAGTGATAATTTTTGTGAAAAAATGTGACATGTGCCGTGTTTTGTGACGGGTTTTGTCTGAAAGTACGTGCCGTGTAGGGACGGATTTTTTTTTTGAAAAAATGTGTTATGCATATGTGTCGTGCCGTGTGTGCCATGTTCTTGGGTGACGGACTTTGTGGGGAAAATATGTGCAATATGTGCCGTGTTTTTGTGACGGGTTATATGTGCCTTTGCCGTGTTGGAACGGACTTTTTTTGAAAATGTGTCGTGTAGGGCTTAATCCTTTTTTTTTTTTTTTGAGAAAAATGTGTACAGTGTGTGCCGTGTTTTTGTGACGGGCTGCATGGGAAAAATTATATGTATAATGTATGTGAAAATTATGTGCAATATGTGCCGTGTTTTGTGACGGGTTATATGTGCAATGTGTGCCGTGTTTTGTGACGGGTTATTTTCATGGCTTTCCGTGTTGGGACGGACTTTTGTGCCTTTTGTTTTATATTAAGTACTGTGATTGACGTACCTTTGCTGTGTTTACCTGCAGGATGCGGGGCTTATGGCTGGGAAGGCCAAGAGGATGAAGACTCTGGGATCGCTCGAGGCCGTTGTTGAGCCGTGGCAAGCCGGATGCCCGATATTTCCGTGGATGGTAGGCCGAGTCCCTGAGGCCGGTTTACGCTTCCGCCCGGGGGTGTTCGTTGAGAACCCGGCCGGGGTTTTTCGACACGAGGAAGAACAAGAGCGTCTTCCTTGGCCTTTCTGAGTACTGGTGGGATACCACCCACACCTTCCATCTGAGCTGGGGAGAGGTGACGGTGACGCCGACCGACTTTGCTGCGATCACCGGGCTTTCCTTCAAAGGAGGGCCGGTACGGTGGAGAGATATGATCTCTGATGTGGTGTTGACCGAGCTGCTGGGCTTTGAGCCTCGTCCTCGCAGGGCCCGGGCATGTTGTATAGTGACGTGGAGCTGAAGATCACGGCCAGCATTGGGGCCTATGTTCGGGGACCGACCAGTGACGGCGGAGCGGGCGCGCTCCTTTTTGTGGTATGCACTGTCCGAGACTTTGTTCTCGAACCACGCGACCGCGGCTCCCTTTGCTCGCTTGGAGAGCTTGATTGACCTGGATAGGGTCTCGTGATATTGCTTGGGGCGAGGCGTGCTTGGCCGAGCTCTACTTCTCCTTGGACCGGTTTAGCCGGGTGTGGCCAGCCATTGGCCTGTTTTGACTTTTCTCTGGAGGTATGAGTTTATTGCCGTTTTTTTGATTTAGCAACTTGTCTTTTCTCCGTTTTCTTTTGCACTGAGCCTTCTCTCGTTTTTTGTCACGTGTGGTTCTATGAGGTTTTCCAAAGGTTTCCCGTGGGATAGAGATCCCGGGCCGTTGTCGCGCACTCGCTATGCCGGGCCGGGCTCGTACGGCGAGGAAGAGGAGGACCGGCAGGGGGAAGCTCACCATCGCCTACGGATGTGCAGGAGCGTCCTGGAGAGGGGTAGCCCTGAGGGGTTCGTTTTGTTCCCGTGGGCTCGGTATGAGGGTGATGAGTTTGAGGGGGCTCCCGAGGTGACAACAGCAGCGAAGATGCCGCGGGGCTTCGACCTGCGATGTTATGTATCCGGGGAGCGGGTCTTCCGGGCATGGCCCCGTGTGCTTCCCGTGGCTCCGAGGGACCCTCCCTTTGGGATGCTTGATTCCCGGACATGGACGTGCTCGATTTTGAGAGGTACCTTGGCGGTGTGGGCGCCGAGGAGTTCATCTTGTATGGAGAGGAGTACGGGGCCTTCGTGAGGAGGAAGCCGAGGACGCCGGCAGTACCGGCGAGGAGAGAGAGGCTGGCCCGCAGCTCCCCTGCAGGTTCCGATGCCGGGGCCGGATTGCACATATGTCCGAGGGGACGGATCAAGGAGGAGGGTGTCTCGTACTGCCTCCCCGAGCAGTGCTCCCGCCGCATACCGAGTGGATCCCGATAGACGGTGAGTGTGCCGACTCTTTTCCATCTTGGCATCTTTTCGTATTTTTCTTTTTGTTGTCGAGTATAACCGTATTGCCGAGCGTTTCCGCCGCTTGTTGGTGCAGTCCCGGGAGAGCCTATGATATGCCGACTCGCCGCTACGTGGCGATGAGGTCGTTTGCGAAGAAGATGGCTTCAAGATATCTTGCCGGGTCCCGCGACGCGTGCCGGCGTACGAGCCTATGCCTTCGAGGCATTCTGTAGACGTTCCTCCGCCTAGAGCCGAGCCGGAGCCGCAGCAGGAGGGACCTTCGAGGGGGCGGCATAGCATGGATGCCGGGACATCTTCGGGAGCTCCGAGGCAGCAGCCCTTTACTCGCTCTTCCCTCCTCAGATGCACAGGTGAGGGTTCGTCGAGCCTTCCTTCTTTGATGCTTTCGCCGGATTTGATCCTTCGATTACTTTGAGCGGCAGCCCCTGGGTGCTCGGTATTCCGATGACGAGGATGTGGCGGGCGAGTTCACAGGATGCCCGACTTCTCTCGGAGGACCTCGGCGAGGATGATGATGCCGAGGAGTCCGATTAGTATTCATTTGCTTTCCCTCTTTTCATATCCCTCTTTTTTTTGTTTAGCAAACAGACATTTATGGGTACCCGTAATAAAACACTTGTATTTGCATGGCAAACAAAAGTATTCTATTTTAAGATGTAATGTCATTTTTGTGATTCCCTGGATTTGTCCTAGAAATTGTTGCTAGTATTATTATATTTTGTGCATGCCACGTGAGCCGAGAGTGCGCTTTGTGGGTAGTGTATGTTTGCCGGGAATGGCTTTTGGCCAATGCTTGGGCAAGCTTTGGAGCAAGGTCCCGCCGAGGACAGTAAGCTGGTTGTTGTACTGCTTATCGGGAAAATGGGTTCTTTTTGCAAGGAGGTCCGTACGGACATACTTAGCATGCAAAGAGGTCCGTACGGACCAACCTTGCTTTTGGGAAGGACATAAATGCTTTCCAGTTGTCTCGGGTTCTTCCTCATTTCCCCATTTGCGCCATTTTCGAGCTTTCTTCCCCATTTTCTCTAGGAACCTCCATTTTTGCCATGGATTCTTCGTACGTCCCTAGAATTTTGCCGAGGCTTTTGGCAGAGAGGCAAGCACACTTCCTTGAGCAATGAAAACGTGGATGCGGCGCCGTATGAGGCATCGTAGACGGGCTTTCGAGGTAAGGTTTCGTCTTTGCTCGATTTGGTCTTTTTAAGGAGTTGGTTCCCGATTGGGATTTGTTGCGGGCCGCCGCGAAGTTCGGGATGTTAGGAGGCACGTGTAATCGTTTCTCCTATAATGAAATGGTGCCCACTTTTGAGGATTTTCGGGCTTTGATTGGAGGACCGGAGGTGGAGGCCATCTCGCTTCCTTTCGATTGGTGGTGCTGCGGTGAGCGTGAAGCTTGCAGGCTTTCTTCGTACTTCGTTGGAAGAAGTGCGGGGCATGATCCTTGATTCGGGTCATATCGACATTTCGAGCCGCCTGAGCGGTTCATGGTTGATGATGAGAGTGACGCCTCTTGGGATGCATTCGCCTCAGCGTGATGGCGACGCTTTCCCGGTCGCCTCCTTGGCATTTGTGATGGGGCTTTGCTAGATGTGGTAGGGCACCGCAGAGCCGGAGAGGATATTGTCCCGTTGGTGCCGGGGAGACTCTTCATGGTATCGATCGTCCGCGACCGGGGATCGTTTTATGAGAGGGGGAAGCCCCACTTGCTCACCTTTGTGGCTGCGAGAGAGACTTCAGCCATGCCCGAGGCTCCGACGTCGTTTAGCCCGTGGTCATTTGCTCGCCGACCTCTTGTGTTGGATATGGATCACCCGCCCGGGAGAGATGGATGGCACACTGGGTACGCATCGATCCGCCGGTGGGTTCCGCGACCGGAGGATTGAGACTAGGAGGATCTTGCAGAAGGGTCCTACGTTATCGTAGTTCCGTGTTTGTCTTGGTCCTCCTTCTATATTCCGTCGCTTGTTTCCCCGGGCAAACTTGGGATGAAGCAGGAGCCTTTGTTGGGCCGGGATGACCTTGCTACCGCGGAGGTAGTTCCTCTTTGTATGGCGCCTGTGTGCCTTCTTGTATTTTCTCGAGGGTATGGAAGTATTCCGCTTTCCCTCCCGTGGTACTCCTTAGACGTCGGGAGAGTGTCGTGTCGACGACTCGCACTCCGGCCCGGTATGAGCAAAGTGTGTCAAGGGCCTGCCCCAAGTGGTCTTGAGAGCGTGCGTGTAGCGATTCTGGGACCCGGCTGTCGTAGTAGCTATTGCCTTAGGAGTGCCGAAGCCTCGGTCCGACCCTTTCGATGTGACGGGAGACACTTTGTTTGACTACGAGACTAGAGTTGACCGACCGACAGGAGAGGTCCTCTTTGCGTGCACTCACAGGAGGAGATCCGAGCCGAAGCACGGCGAATGAAGCCCCGAGAGCTACCGGATTGTTTGACTCTACGGGGAGGACCCCGATCTCTGACCGAGAGACGCAGAGTTGGTTCACGTGGAGCGAAAGAAGACTCCGCTGGGACGAGGGAAGAAAGGAAAGAATGGCGAGGGGACAAGCGCAGATGGCGCGGAATGACCTCCTAGGTATCCATTCATTGCATTGCAAACACATTATTTGTTAAATGTATTAAGCTGTCTTTTTAGCATGTTGTGAACTTGAGAGTAGAACGTGCTTGAACTCATCAAGAAATGTTGTAATCGTTAGTGATTTGTGATTTACTTTTAAAGCTTTGTCGAGACGCAAGATCTCTTGTTTGCCTTTGTTTCTTTTGTGCACTTTGTCGACGCGTCCATCTTGAACTTTTCTCGTTGCATTTGCGGACTTGAAGCGTCCTCAGGCTATGACGACAATCCCTTTGCTTAGGCTTTGTGCTTGGCCGAGAGGTTGAATGCTCCCTTGACAAGTCGTTTTGACGGTCTTTTTCGTAGCTTCCTTGCCTCTTGTTGGCTCGGGCTCTTGACCTCTTTTTTGCAAAGCCTTCTCGCTTGAGCTTCTTTTTTTTTATTTATTTATTTATTTTTTTTTTTGTGAGCCCTTGCTCGAGCTCTTTTTTTTGTTTTTTTTTTGTGAGCCCCGCTCGAGCTTCTTTTTTTGTTTTTTTTTTTTTTTTGAAGCGCGTGAGGGCGAAGACAAGCCCCTGGCTTGGAAGCGCATACATGAGCCGCCGTTTGATGCCGAGTGACCCTCGGATGTCCTTTGATGTTGCCGCCGTTGACTTGGTCAAGGTGATCTGGGGGCGTGTTCTTGAAAAGTGCGTAGCTTGATGGAGGTCTTGATTGACATTCAAACTTTTGACTTTTTGTGTATTTTTAGACCGGACCAATTAAGGTTGCCTACGTCTCCTGACTAGAGGGCTCAGTTCGCGTAGTTCGACACTACATGGAGTGCCAAGAGATGCACAAATGTTCTTCTTTAGGCGAAGTATTCGCGAAGTTTGCTTCCGTTGACCGGATTCACGAAGGGATTGCCGTCTAGGTCCGGCGCCTTCATGGCGCCTCCGGAGAAGACTTTGAACCACGAAAGGGCCGATCCATGTGGGTTCCCATTTTCCCAAAGTGGGTTGGTTCGAGTGGGAGGCTTTTCTTTGAGTACAAGGTCACCTTCCCCGATGTCTCGGGATTTGACTTTCTTGTCGAAAGCTCTAGCCATCCCGCTTTGATAGGCTCGGACGTGTTCCATGGCCTTTAGTCGTCGCTTCGTCTAGCAGCCAATTCGTCGTGTCGGCTTCGGAGCCATTCGACTTCGTTGATGTCATTTTCCAGCAGCACTCGGAGTGAGGGAATTTCTAGCTCGATGGGAAGGACTCGCTTCCATCCCGTATGTCGTGGCAAATGGGGTTTCTCCCGTGGTCAGTTCTCGACCGATGTGCGGTAGCCCCAAAGTGCAAGGTGCAGCCTTCTCGGGCCAATCTCGTCCTCGGTGGTCATTTTTCGGATGATCCGCTCGAGGGTTTTGTTTGCCGCTTCCACTCGCGCCGTTTGTTTGTGGCCGTAGGGAGAAGATTTGTGGCGTGTGATCTTGAATTCAGCCAGCCTCTGCCGAATTCCCTTCGAAGTGTGAGCCGTTGTCCGATATGACCTCATTTGGGATGCCGTATCGGCATGATGTTTTCCTTGAGGAAATGCGCGACCTTCTTGGAGGTGAGTACTGTAGACTTGGCTTCGACCCATTTCGTGAAGTAGTCGATGGCTACTAAGATGAACTCAAGATGAACTCGTGACCGTTGTCGCCCGGCGGAGCGATTTTCCCGATGACGTCAATTCCCCAAGTGGCAAAGCGGCCAAGGTGTAGTCATGCAAAAGAGAGATCGTGGGGCGGCGATGATTGAGGTTGGAGAACCGCTGGCACTTGTCGCAGCTCTTCGACAAAGTGGATGCACCGCCTCCTACGGAGATCCAAGAGTAGCCCATCCCGAGAATGATTTGCATCGTGGCTCGGCGTTCATGTGGGGACCGCAAGCCCCATTGTGGACTTCGTTCATGAACTTGTTTGCTTCTTCTTGGCCGATGCAACAGGAGTGGCCCATGGTAGCGTTTCTTGTATAAAGCATGTCCCCGAGGATGACGAAGTGAGAGGCGAGGCGTTTTAGGGCCATGATGCTCTTTGGTTTTGACCCCTTCGTGTGTGGGTCCTCCTTGTTCATGAAGGTGGTTTCCCGTTCTTGAGGTATTGGAAGATCCTGGTTATACCACGGCTCATTGACGGCTTAGGTCTCCTGGGTTCGATCTCACAACAAAGAGGCGTGAATTTCCTTTCGTCCGACTTTCAAGTGGTTTGATTGCTTTTCCTTCGTGGATTTCCACAAGGGAAGCCAAGGTGGCTAAGGCATCCGCAAACCCTCGTTTCGGTCTCTTGGCAAGTAGTGGAAGGTGACCTCTTCGAATTGTGTGATGAGGTCCTCCATGCGTGCATGGTATTTTTGCAAGCCCGGGTCTATGGTTTTCCACTTGTTGGAGACTTGGTTGATGATCAAGGCCGAGTCCCCATAAACTTCGAGTTTCGGACATTCCTCTCGAGTGCGGCTTGTAGTCCAAGAAATAAGCAGCTTCATATTCGGCGGCATTGTCAAGTTACCTCGAAATTGAGCTTTATAGCAATTGGGGTGTGCTCATCCTGGGATCTACCAAGAGCATACCGATGCCGTTTCCCTTTTTGTTGGCCGCTCCGTCGAAGAACAGCTTTTTGCCATCGATTTTCGCCTTCGATTGCGAAGATTCCCTCGTCCGGAAATTGTGGTTCGGGGCCTCGAGCCTCGTCGGCTGGGAAATCGCCATTGTTCACCTATGGCCCGTCCCTTGATTGACTTTTGGTTTACGTACTTGATGTCAAATTCCGCTAGGAAGAAAGACCATTTGGCGAGCCTCATTGACAGAGATGGTTTGTCGAAGAGGTACTTGATCGGGTCCATTTTGGAAACCAAGTGTACCGTGTGCGACCGCATGTAGTGCCGTAGTTTCCTCGACAACCCATACCAGAGCCGCGCAGGTTTTCTCGAGGGCCGAGTAATTGAGTTCGCCGCCTTGAAACTTTCTACCGACGAAGTAGATGGCGTTTCGACTCGTGACTCCTTCTTTTCTTGGACAGAGCATGGCTCCAACTGCGGTGTCGGTCACGCTAGGTATAGCAACAAAGTGGCTTTTCCTCGTGGGGAGGACAGAGAATCGGAGGACTCACAAGGTATGCTTTTATTTTTTCAAAGGCATCTTGGCATTCCGAGTTCCATTCGATGTCGGCGTTCTTCTTCATCGCTTGAAGATTGGCTCGCACATAGAGGTCAATTGGTTGACGAAGCGGCTGATATATTGCGTATGCGGCCCATGAAGCTTTTCACCTGTCCGAGCTTTTGCGGTGGTCTCATTTCGATGATAGCTTTGATCTTTTGAGGATCCACCTCGATGCCTCTCTGGTGACTATGTATCCTAAAACCTGTTTCTCGGCTAACCCCAAATGTGCATTTGGCGTGGTTAAGCCTCATTGAGTGTTTTCGGAGGCGATTGAAGAATTTTCTCAGTCTCGTGCAGGTGTTGTCCATCTCGATCCCTTTGAGTGAACGATCATGTCATCGACGTACACTTCGATCTCTTTGTGGATCATATCGTGGAAGAGGGCGGTTGCCGCTCGTTGGTAGGTAGCCCCAGCCGTTCTTTAGTCCGAACGGCATTACCGTAGCAAGAGGGTTCCCTGTGGGGTTGTGAAAGCCGTTTTTCTTGGTCTTCTTCTGCCATCTTGATTTGATTGTAGCCGGCAAACCGTCCACGAAGGACTTGACTTCAAATTGGTCAGAGTGTCTACCAACATGTCGATGTTGGGTAGCGGAAAATCGTCCTTGGGACTTGCTTTGTTGAGATCTCGGAAGTCCACGCAACATGCATTTTTCCATTGGCCTTGGTGACCGTGACGATATTGGAGAGCCATGTGGGGTACTCGATCACCCCGATGAAGCCGACGCTGAGCATTTTTTCGATCTCCTCTTCGACTTGTAAAGACCATTCCGCTTGATTCGGCGTAGCTTTTGCTTGATGGGCTTAGCCTCGGGATTTGAGGGATCCGGTGACCACAATGTTAGGATCTAATCCGGGCATGTCTCGGTAAGACCAAGCTGAACACGTCCACGAACTCTTTGAGCTTGATGCGGTCAATGCGTCTTGCTCGTGCTTAGGTGAAGAAACTTCCGATTTGCGTCTCTTTTGGCTCTTCTCGACAGGTTTCCCAAATTCAGCTTTGGTTGTAACCTCCTCGGCTAGACTTGGGCCCGGTTTTTCTCTCGTTTGACAACAACATGCTTAAAGATGTACTTAATGTATTGTTCGTTTAATGTATGCTTCTTTATCAAGTGAATCGTTATTAGCTTGTTTGTGCGTTAGTTAATTTATCGGTTGTTAAAGATGCGATGAGAGATACTCGGAAAGATCGAAGCATTCGTAAGAGCATACGGGAATACATTATTGGCTTGATGAGTTAGTAATCTTACGGCGTGAGGCCATCGAGATGACTCGAGAGACTCAAATTCAAAGCTAATGGACTCGGGGATGAGTTTTGACACTAGACTACAGGACTCGAGGGTCGAGACCAAGTTGTTCGATCGTGTCCTTTTCTTTGGCGGTGGAGTCAGGAGAAGGTGGCCCAGTTATTGAGTGGCGATGAGCTTGATAGGAGATGGGGCTTGAAAGGGCTTTATGTGTCACCGTTCCCGATCATTGCTATCTGAGTTATCGAGCTCGCATCGATTAGATGCGGCATCTCGATTTCTTCTTTGAAGAAACGAGGTGGAGCAGTGGCTCGTCCCGAGCATGTGCGTCTGCTTGGAGTCTTTTGCTTTTTGTCTTGGGCATTACTAGCTCGAATGCGAGACTCGTCCCGCTTGTTGAATACGGGAGTGCGACGAGAGAGTTTTCGAGTTCTTACGCAGAGGGGAGTTTTCCAGAACCAAAATTCATTATTTGAATAGTGGTGGTTGTGGATCCGGCGACGAGCGGTGTGTCGAGAAATGCTCTTCGGATGGGATTTGGCTTGAGGCCCTCTGAATCTTGCCGAGGTTACTGCTGGAGCTTGTCCATGGTTGTCGGCCGGCTTTGTTTGGCGGCGATTAGCTTTGTTCCATTTCTGAGATCTTCTTCCAAGTTGCCGGCCTTGAAGCCTTTGTGAAGTACTTGGTCATGTCGAAGGCACAGCAGGACGAAGATCGGAGATGGGCGTGCAACCCTCTTTTGTTATACGTGGAGCGTTTTTTCGTGCAGCTCGCTTGTCCTCATGATGTGTTCGGGAGTAGGAGGGTATCCCAGGCCGTGCGGGGCATTACATTCTTTGATATTGATGATACGGTGAGTGCCACACGATGGCGTTTTCCCCCAAATAGAGCCCGGGATGTAGTTCATGTGCTTCATCATTTTCATCGGGGGAGGGATCTTGTCCCCAGAATCAAAGGCGAGGTCTATGTGGCACACTTGGGCCTTTGGGGCTTTCGATGGTGAACCATGTTAGCATCATGCCATCATCGTCGGGTTTGATCTCTAAAATAGGGACGCCCCGTTTGTTTCGGTCCTTTAGATTGACATCACGCTATCACCGTAGATGATGGTAAGATGCATTCCTTGGGCCGAACTTTACGCAGCGATGGAGAGTGGATGCCACCGCGGTGATGCGGGTGTAGCGAGGCGTCCCAAAAATGGCGGTGAATGTGATAGGGATGTCAATGACTTGGGGAAATCCCGTTCGGGACCATTTGTTTTCCGAACCCACGGAGGTTGAGGTGGCTATTCCCAGGCGGGCGGGATGTTGAGTCGCCTTGCCTTGATTGCACAGTCGAGGGCTTTAGATCGGTTGCTTTGATCCCTAGCAAATCCGTCATCTTGGGTGGAAGGACGTTCGCTGGATGATCCCCGTACCACGACACCAGGTAGAGCTTGACGCTACGTCCGGTTGAAGCATTATGTAGAGAGGCTTCATTGTAGTCGGCCCCAAATTTTGGAAGGTCGAGCTCTGTGAAAGTGATGATAATGCTTTGTAAATTAGCTAGATTGCCAATCATACGACGCTTCGTGAGGTGTGTTTGTGATGGGGAACCACAGTGCAGGCCGAGGCTTTCTTCCAACAGAGCTTGTGAGGGGTAAGATGAAGTGAGTAAGGACCGAGTGAGATGTTAGCTGAGTGCGCTTGAGAGCTGTGTCAAGGCAGGATCTTCGGCCTTTGGATCCGAGGTTTCGGCTTCTTTGGCGTAAGGCCCCTTTTCGGTTCGTGGCTCGGGTCACGGGTGGCCTTTTGTACGTAGTGGAGGATTCAGCAGGATTGCGCCGGAACATGTCAAGAACATTCACCTACGGACTTATGGTTTTGCTTGTCTCTCCCGTTTACGTAGTGGGAGGAGCTTGATTGGCGTAAGGCGGAGGCTGCGCATTTGATTCGTTCGCTTGTCATAGCCTTTCTTGAAGCATCAATAGTGGCTTTGAGATCTTCCCAGGGAACGGGGGGTTAGCTATACGGACCTTCGGGCCTTCGGTGGCGGTGTGAAGCTCGTCCCGGTGATGTGGAGCAAACATCGCAGTGGCCTTGTGCGAGAACTAAGTTTTAGGAGACCTAGCTGGAGTAGATGGCGTAGTAGTCAAACTTTCACGAGGGTTCTCGAGGGTTCCGGCGTAGGATCACACAGTTACGTACCTCTTTTTCGGTCTTTGTTGAGAAGATAGCTTCTTTCTTTAAATCGTCGAGGGCGGCCCTCTCGTTCATTGCATCCTGGAATTCCATTTCCAGGCCAATGGCCTGTCGCCAGGCGTCCCACCCAGATGTATTTAGATTTGTTCGGCGAGTGGTACGGGACCTCGGGAGGCTGGATGGGCAAGCTTTCCTCTGGAAGGTCTTGTGGCACTTACGTCATAAGCTGCATGGCTCGTACGAGGAGTAACAGGTTGACTTACGGGAGACAAT
>JAFEMH010007676.1:0-79956 GCA_022495995.1 Adenophora triphylla var. japonica
TCCCGAACATGATTGGTTTTCATTGATTCCGTTTAAATCTTCCGTTGCTTTAAATCCCGACTTTTGTTGTAGGTGATGTGATGGCCTCTTCGTAGTTCCTAGGCTCATCAACATCATGGGAATCCGGCCCGTGAGCATTTCGTTCTCAATGTCAAAATGACGTCGAGGAATATGTCCATGACTTCTACGTAAAGATAGGCTCTTGAGGTTCTTCTCTTAATGGAAGTGTGTTGCTCGAGGATATATCATAAAAATTATCATTAGGAAGGTAAGGAACTTCTTCCTGTTCTACTTGGCGAGTAGGTATATCCGCTTTTCGAGTTCTTCCATTTTCGCAGAGTCGAAGCCTCCTATCTGCTTCACCTCTGCCCCTAGGAAAATCTTTCCCGGAAAATGCGCATCACGAGACTCGGTTTCGATCCCGGACTTCCATATGGCCCTTCACCTATAAAACACATATCCTTTGGAGTGTTCTGAGTATCTAATAAAGATACACTTTTTACCCTAGGACCTAACTTCCCGTACTTGTCGGAGAAGTATTATGTACATAGTAGCCGGAGCCCCATGGACGCAAATTTCCCAAATCTGCTTTTACGCCCTTCCATAATCTAGATGGGGTGGTAGTTTCACCATTTGATTTAGAGGTAACACGGTTAAGTATATATGCGGTAGTAAGTAAAGCATCTCTCCAAAAACTTATAGGTAGGATTTGCTTGTGCCATCATAGATCTTACCATGTCTAGCAATGTTTCAATATTCCTCCTCTGCCGCAACTCCGTTTTGTTGCGGAGTCCTTTCGAATAGTTAATTGCCTTTCGAGCCACCTTTTTCATCCACAAAGATCCTTAAATTGTTCGAGACCAAAATACTCCACGTCCATCACTGATGCATTTCTTAGCAGGCGCCTTAATGCTTTTATCTAGCTGATTCTCGGCAGAGACGAGGCAAGTATATCGTTTAAAAGCAAATCCTAATGCCTCGGACTTCAGTGAGAAATTAGGTAGATATGCGACCAAAGCGTGTGTAATTCATCTATAAATGTGGACGGGGAAATATGAGGCACCATGTACGCTCGCCTCTCACATTACATTGGTCCACAAATGCTCGGAATGAATTAATTGCAATGGAATAGTCGCCCTCAATGCTTTTCCAAATGGTTTTCTAGTTGCTTTTCTGCTAGGCAACTTTCGCGAGATAAGCAATAACACTTTGTTATTTGAGCCTAATAGACCCTCTTTTGTGACTTTGTTCATTCTTTCTGTCCGATATGCCCTAAGCGAGGCATGCGTACGGATGCGTCTACGTTGACGCTCTTAGAAGATGCCATTAACGAAAAACAACCATTATCATTAAACAACGTATGTTGACATCCAAAACTAGAAAACCATCGACTAGATGTCCGAACCATAACAAATGTCTACGGATGTTCCATGGAAATTAACGACAAATCCTAACTTAAGAAGAAGCGAAACAGACACAAGATTTCGTCGAATGTTTGGAGCGTAGAGAACATCGTGCGACAAGAACTTTTGGCCGCCACGTAGGTCTAATTGGCGCGATACCCATTACCTTCATACACCAATTCTTGAATTGTTGCCAACATAAATCCATTTTGTACCCTTTGGCACTCGACGATACTCTTGGAATGCACCTCGATCTCTAGTTATGTAGTCCGTGGCTCCTGAGTCTACGAGTCCACAAAGGATAAGAATCGGTGAGTAAAGCACGACTAGAAACAAAAGTAAAATTGGAGGTAGGGTATCTAGGTACCTTAGGCGGCCTTTTACAATCAAAAGCCAGGTGACCCGATCTGCCACAATTGTTGCACTCCTTCTTAGGATACGGGCCGATCACGAACGAAATGGCCGGTCTTGCCACAATTGTAACATTTCCTCACAACTTTGTTCTTCTCTTTGCCTTTGTTTGCTCCTTTGCGACTTCCAAACTTTGCCTTCTTTGGCGCTCGTCCATTCCCATTCTTTTGGTTATTTTCTCTTCCACGCTTAGACCCGAAGCTTTACTTGTACCGGCTTCGGCGGCAAACACTTGAGATGAGGACTTTGAGGCCGAAGGCGCTCATCCTCCAACTCTAAATGAGTTTGCACATCGTTAAAGGTCTTGACATGTTCATTGTGCGTTAAGTTCATCACCGTATGTGATCCCAGTTGCTAGGAAGAGAACGAAGGGACGGCTTGAACATGTTGTTCATCTGAAAGAAAGTGCCCATGAGACTTGAGGTTCCCTTATCATGTTTGACATTGCCCTTAAGTGTTTCCTCATTGAATCGTTAGGACGCTTGCTTGCATTGTCAAACTTATAGAAGTTTCTTCATCTTCGTAGCCGAAGTTCCTCGAACTTCTCTTTTAGGGCGGCCAATATCTTTGGCAATTGAATAGCTTTCATATGTGCACGTGAGGTCATCTTGCATCTTGCTCAAAAGCGTGATTCGAGCTTTCTTTGTTCCGCTTCTTCCAAGCTTCGAGCAGCAACAAGATTCCTTCTATGTTCACCTGCGGTCCTTTCATCGGTCATAACGGGTTCCTCCATGGAACTTGTCGGAGTGTCAAGAACTTCTTGTTCTTGAGCACGTATTGGATCTTACGGTGCCACATGTCGTAATTGTCACCATCCAATTTGTCACCATGATTAAGCTCAGCAATTATGTTCTTAATAGATGTCATGATTAGAACTACATAGAGACAATAACAAAGAGAACATTATTGACACATGTACGATTCATTACACATTCTTTATTACAACAACAAATGAGCATTAAATAATAATTTAACTAAGAGTGTGAAACGAAAGATTACTATGTTCACAATCAGCTTCAACATTATCAAAGTCATATCATCATTTAATTATTCATTTTCATTGTGTAATACATTCTTATTTTCTCAAGAGAATACTTCTTTGTCTCTTAAAGACATCTTAGGTATATAAATGCAAATAGAGTAGGTATTAGCATATAAAATATCATACTTTATGATAAATGAATAAAATTATGCAACTTCTTAGCATAAGATTAATGCTCCCACTCAACATAAGCAGATTTCTGATTATCATTGTTAATACATCTCACGTAATCATTAACAAAGCGTAATAATCAAACTATTTTAAAGAATTTCACAAAATTTCAGAAAATAAAATTTCTTCAGAAAATTTCAGAAAAATTCCAGAAAATAGAAAACTTTAAAACAAGGCTGCTGTAAAATTTTCAGATTTTTCTGACGTAAGAAAAGTCTCCAAAACAGTCTAAATGTTGACTGGTCAAACTGTCGACTTAGTCAAAGTCAACATTTTTTTTTAGAAAAAAATTCAGAAGGTTGAAGACTGGAAAAAATTAAAACATAGTAATTTTTCAGAAATTTTTCCGGCGTGGAAAAGAACTCCGAATATCATCTATACGTTAAATGTTTTATTGGGACGGACAATTCAAATAGGAGTTCCTATTCAACCTTGGCAAAACTTAGCAGACTATCACCCATGATAACTTACAAACTAAGTACAAGACTTATTGCACAAAGTACAACAAAACCATTATTATAGCAACTTCATCTTCTTCTTCGTTGATGAACAAAAAAAATAAGAAACCATTACATCTTCAAAAAACATAAGTTTTTCATTTCAAGTCCAAAAAATATGAAATAAATTTCGATGTAAAGCCCTTTGATTTCTCTTTCAAACCATATCAATAATTCACACTATTGCTTAAAGCATGAAGAACGAAAATTAAACCCATATGACATGGCAAGAGGAAAAAATCAAGCATAGATTGAAAGCATATTCAAGATCAAATCCAACATGGCTCTGATACCAATGTAAGAAATTGAGGGATGAACGACTTACTTGTTCAATCGTAGTGCGGAAGACTTGATCGATGCCGTGGATTGATCACCGAATATGAACTACGAACGTTGATCGGGAGCGAAATCACGAACGGAAATAGCCCACTATTTCACAACACTTGTTTGCCAATTTGATCAGCCATGAAAATTGTGGAGAAGGGAGTGTCAAGAAGAGAGGGAGAGCAGATTTCTTTGTGAACAGAATTCACAAAAGCGTTGTCTAAAAAAAAAACTGATCGGCTGCCCTTTTGTAGTCGAAAACCGTTTCCAACTTCCCGTAACCCCCCACGACTGATTTACCGATTTTGTTTTCTAAAAAAAACGGGCTCAGGTTTGGGTCGGGCTTGGGCCATCTTGGGCGGACCCGTTTATTTCCAACAGGCAGTTTCCTTTAGAGTTTCTCCCCTTTTTCCTTGGCCCATTCAAAATATCTTATAGGCCCAATCCCCATCATCATTGCAGTTTTCCTCTCGAATGGGAGCATACCGCCCCAAATCCTTGTCCCAGTCAATCCACGCCGCCCTAGGCAGTTTCCCCTTACCACATAATGAATTTTCTCCATGAAGATTTGCCAATCTTATTATTTTCAAGCACCTATGAGGATTACTCCAATCAAGATCAAGGATCGAGATAAATGTGACTAGTCTAAATGATGAGCATACCGCCCCCCAAGAACCATCCCCATATGGTTTCCTCTACCTACCCAATTACTCTCATGATCCTTCCATACTTGATCATCCTTATCAATCCTTCCTATGTGCCAGTTTGGAACCCCTCCACGTGTAATGACGACACCAAGAGACCTAGGATGGTCCCCCGTGAGCATGACGATCACCCTATTAGTTCCTCCGACAAAGATCTCCACAACTCCACTCCCTTTGCATGACACGAATGATGCTCCCATAATCTCTTTCCCAACGAGATATATGTTCCCACTCTCCCAACCTATTGACTTCTCCGCCGATGAGGAAGAAACACGTGTCTTTATAGTATTGGCATTAGCCCATTCCCATTCCACTATATATACAACTTCTCCTTCAAGGCAGAAGGTAAGTCACTTGAACTCAAGCCAATTTTCATACGCTATAGCTTCATCTCCATCACTTAGTTCTTATCTTCACGTCGGAACACCTCCCCCAGCTTTGAGTCAACGGTTTTCTCTTTTATTCTCAGGTTAAAAAGATCGAATTAAGCAAGATATCCGACCTCCTTTATTCTTAAGACGGAACATCGTTGAATACCCATTTCTATTGGTAGCATCAGCTATAAAGTATGATGGGCAAGAACAAACTCCGGTGGAAAATATAAAAACACTTATTATTACGGACAGCCTATGCAAATCCCGCTAGGCTATTCTTTGGACATCTCCACATACTAGTATTGGGGGAATACAAATTAACAACCATCCCAATACTTATACTCCAACATCACAAAATATATACAACATATTTCATTTACATATCCAGAAAAGAAATAAAAAAGATTTACATGCATGTTAAATTCAATGAAGAATTTAGCAAGATTTTCTGGTGTGATTTAGTTAGTTTAAATTAACATTTTGCCTATTTTTCTATTTTTTTTTAAACATGTGAGTTTGGTAAATCTTTACATCTCCCTACATAGTTTCCAAAGCCAAGGCAGTTCTTTCAACCTGCTTCATTAAAATTCCATATATTTTGTTCTTCACCCTTCCGCAAGCTTCCATGTCGGCCTCGTTCAACGTGCAACTATCTTTGCAATCGTCCCTCTCTTTACCCGCAACTGTCTCCAACCAATCGTTCACTCTCTTGATCCTAAACATCATCCCAGCCCTCTGATTATCGGATTCCATATAAGCAACTTTGTTTTCAACCTCATCCAAGTATTTCTCTATGTGATTCAAGAACCATTTTTGGCATTCACCCTGCAAGGAAGACGCCAGCTCAGCAGTGTGGGCCAGAGTACTTCCTTTAGACCATGCCACCTGGTCGTCCTTGTCAGCTGCCATTACAATCGGCATATCAGAATTCCTCCTTTGCTTCCTGATCATAATACTTGCACCCTTTGGTTTAAGAGCATGGTTCGCTGAAACTGGTTTCTTGACGGAGTTTATAGATTCTGTCGTTGGGAGTTTTGATGAATCTGCAAAAGGACAAAGATCGTGTGTCACAGCTGTTTTGACCCATGAAGAAGCATTTTTCTTTCTTTCGAGGGCTAAATCAAGAACTTCCTTCACAGTGGTGCAGCTGCTTAAATCAGTATATGATGATGTTCGTACAGGACTTATGTTTGTAAGCGAATGCGTTACTAGTTTGGAGTTAGATAAGCCATCTTGGAGGTCAAAAAACTTGTCAACAGAGTTCTGCAGCCCTTCTTCTCCATTCGACTCATGAAACTCAGAATATGTGCTGCAAGAAGAATAAACATGAAATCTTTATGGTCCCATTTTAACCTAAAATTGTAGTATTAACACTTTCTAATCTCTGGAAAGACATCTTAAAGAAAAAGAATCACCGATTAAACGTCTAGTTATATTACTGGATCATCTAAGAAAACAGGAACCTGGTGCAACAAGAGCTCTTACTATGTGTGAGGTCCAGGGAAGGGACGGCCCCACATAACTAAATCAGCTATTATGCTGAATTGCATCGTAACAATATTTCTCCAATCAGTTGCAAAACTATTTACTGAAGTGGAAACTGCAGATTTCCGTACCTTAGGCATCTGATCAATCTCTGAGCAGCACAAGCTTCTTGCAAAGCCTCAACAGCAGCAAGAATAGCAGCATCCCGTTCCCTTATAACCTCCTGAAGTGCATACAATAAAGTGTCACCATATATAACTAGCAATTTCAGGTTCATTTTTAAGATCAATAAAAATATATTCACAAACTAATACCTTGCCAAGTTTCACAAGGCTTGAAGGAAGAGAGTCCCATGGAATTCTGTTTTCAGCATCTTTTATGTCATCAATTGAGCTGCAGATGGACGGATATGATGATTCCTCCTGTTTTTCCTCACGGTAGGAAGCCTAGTCTTGTTGGAGCTTTTTGAGAAGCTTCTTAGGTGGATTCATATCTCTTCTCCTTCTCACTGAACTTGAATTTTCATCAGAGCTATCACACTTCACACAACGAACAGGAGAAACCTGTCTACACAAAACCAGTAGAAAACGAACGCGACAAAGTTAAATTAGCTTATTATGATAACATTTGGCTAAGTAAAGGTCGGACTAGGTTACTGACATGTGCACTGCGACTTCGAGATCGAGTTAAGTTTCCATTCTCATGTTTGACCGTTGAAGAATCAAATATTTCCTTAGACCCGAAAAGTTCTGACTCTGTCCAGCTCCTTCTCTTGGATAGGTGACTTTGTATTGATGAGATAGATGACTTTGTACTGTCTGAATCACTATCATTTTCGACAGAACTTTCCCTAGCCTTATCAATTTCAACCATAACATCAAATAATTTTTTCTCAACATCACATCTTTTGGAGACATAATTCAAGCCTAGACGAGGTTCACCAGGACGAGATTTGGAAACACTCGAAGAACGAGCCCTACCACGACCACCCCCATCCTCTAAATCGTCACCGTGCTTTGCTCTAGAAACCTCCGTATCCGATGACCCACGAGACAATTTTCTTGAATCTGATATTTTTTTCTCAGAAATGACACCCTTTTCCACGATTGAATCATTATCTGATGCCTGGATAAACTTGACAAGATTGTTTGCAGGCAAAATATCTTCTCGGATCCCATCACAAGGACGCCTACCAGGGACAGGGGTAATGCCTCTAAGAATAGGAACAGGGTGAGAGGACTCCAATCTTTGCACATATATAAGCTGCCCGAGTTTTAATTTATTGCTCAAAATCATCTCATTTTGTTCTTGAGGCAAAGAAACATAAATAGCATGCGATAAATCCGAAACCTTCAAATAAAATCCTCTATTAGGCCAAAGATCACCCTCTTCCAGGACAGGAATTATGCTTCTTATTTGCAACAACACAGGTTTTCGGTCTTCTTCCAATCCCTTCTCATTATAGTTCAATTCCTCAAGAAGGTTTACAAGAACCCCAGATCTCATACAAGCCATTTTTCGTTCAGGGAAAACCACAAACAGGTAAAATGCTTGAAAAAAAATTACCAAAATGGTGGACAAAAGATTGGGTTTTTTGTTCAGGAAAAACCACAAACAGGTAAAATGCAAGATGAATTCAAAAAAAATAAACCAAAATGGTTGACAAAAGATTGGATTTTTCAGGACAAGATTCAACTATACAATTAGAATTCAGATAGTATAATCAAGATTATGATTAGGAGATGCAAGAAATGGATAAAGAAGAAAGATAAATTGCAGCCTGTTGGGGCTGAAATTACAAAGATCAGGGGTTGAAAATAGGTCAAAATGAAAAATTTAATCGAATAAGAGACTAAATAGTGATCCTTAGGAATCGGAAGAAGGTTATTGGTAATGGGACCTGAATTGTCTTCTGAGTTTAGGGGGTTATTGAACAAGTCAAAACTAAAGACGCCACCACCATTCAAAATGTAGCGGTTAGGTCGGTAAACCTGCAACGCTTGATGTGGCTCCTCCAACTTGCTTAAAAATATTGCCTCATTTGAGTCATGTCCATAATAAGATAACAATGTTAAAGCTGATTTCTCAAACTTTTAAAAAATGTGCTTTTATAACGAAACTCGCTCCGTCCCATTCGAAAATAAACAAAATAGATCTTGCACAAGAATTAAGAAAGTGTATAGTGGGGTAAGTGTTGTAAGTATAAAAAGAAAGATATGAGAGAGAACGTGGGATAAGGAATAGTAAGTGGATATTTATTGTGAGTATGACAAGTGGGTCCATTAATAAAGAAATATTAAAAAGTTTTCATTTTTAAATTGTGTCTTTTTAAATTGGACACCCAAAATAGAATTTTGTGACTTTTCGAGTGGGATAGAGGGAGTATTTCTTATACCACAGTGTATTGTCATGCTACCATGAAAAATGCTTATCAGGAATGGAAAAAATATATGATTCGGGCGGATATCTTTCGGGTTCGATATATTGTGGGACCTACAAAACAAGATACCGTTAGGGGTATGAGGCCTTTCCCCCCAAATCGTTATGGCGTGATAATCATCAATCCGGTCTATAACAGTCATATAAAGATTATCACAAGACATTTTAGAGAGAGAGAGAGAGAGAGAGAGAGAGAAAGAGAGAGAGCTTATATTGTAAATGGTGGGAGGGAGTATATATAGCCAAACATTGGAGAGTCACTATCAAGATACTTTACGCGTGTCACGCCGCGGTTGGAGAGATACCAATTAGGAGATTTAGTCTGTATTCAAAATAAGACACCGGACAGGTAGCATGCACCTTGATCGGAGACATGAACATGCTGGTAGGAGTCATCTCTAGTGGAGAGATGACCAGATAGCCAATATAGCGATGTCGCGAGATGAGAAAATCGAGATGCGAGATACACCATATAACTTGCCATTGACGAGATGCTTTAGGTGAGATGAGAGAAGCGAGATACGAGAATCAAGATGCGAGATACGGGAATTGAGGTGCGAGATGCACGCGCAAGACGACTTTGCACTTGGACGAGTTGCTCTACGCGAGATAAGAGAAGTGAGATGCGCGATGCGAGAATCGAGATGTGAGATGCGAGGACGGCTTGCCACACGGAGTCTCCTTTTGACGAGATCCTCCTGAAATAGGGGCACATGAGCTGTTCTTGATAGGTTATATATGGGTTTGGACCAGGTATATAGTTGTGGGTTATTCTTGATTTGTTTTGGCTCAATAATTTTGTTATGGACATGTCATAAGCCATCGACTTTTTAGCTCGATTATTTATGATTCGAGTTAAGCAGGCAAATAATGCACCTAACAAAACGGAGATGCTTGACCATATTGAGTCAATTTCCCTAATACAGAACTGTTTCACCCCAACAAATCACTCAGCATGTTCTACATCCTAAGCATCCACCTTGAGGTAACGTCTTGATGTACATCTTGAACTAACGCCCTGAAATTATTTGTTGTATATTTCCTATTTTTCAGGAACAAAATTATGGATAAATAATTTACTCTTGTGGCCGTTTGGACTTGGTCAAACGACGACATAACAACCATATCATCAACTTGATAGATGTAGCAATTTGTTCATCATCAAATGAGGGCGAGATTCTAGGCAAATATCAGGAAGAGCATTCAAGTTGTTGTTTTGGTTATATTCATGTATATATATTATCTCTAGAACGCACATGTATTCACATTACACAAGTTACTCTACACTCATACTGCACTCTGTACTCAAAGAACTACAAAATTCAATAACATTTTTTAGTTAAGGTAGGCTTTTCCTAAAGCCTCTCGAGGTTTTTTCCTACGAACGATTGTTCAAATGTTTTCCTCGTTACATCTTCGTGTTCATCTTAATTTAAGAGTTATATTTAATTTGTGTCCAAACATCCTTGATTGATAAATTTAATTGTTGAGATTTGTTCAAAACAATAACATAACATAAGTCCTTGATCGGATCAATATAAGATGTAATAGTGGAGATTCCAACTTTCCAAGCTGGCGCATATGCAACTTGGGCCGCTAGAGAAGCTATATATATCAAGTCGGGCCCCAGAGATATACAAATTGGACTCCCGGAGTTGGGGCCTTGAACTGGTAGGATGTTGCCTTTTGAGTTCCATAGCTGATGTTTATAATTGACCAAGGGAATTTTGACTTTTGGGGAGTTAGATGATTACTCCCATTTCCTCTCTTCATTATAGGAAGGCCCACCTAAAATGTAGTGGTTAGTGTTAGTTAAAAATTCATTAAAGTTGGTAAACTCAGAACCCAAGATGTAGAACCATCAATTTGGGAGAAAATATGAAAGGGTATATCACGAAAAAGCTTTTGTGTGATTTTTTGATGATACTGATAGATCGATCCGATATCATAATAAGGCACATAAACCTATTATCGTCAATTAGGCATTTTCATCTACGAATTAGTAAGATTGTTAATGCGACACCTGATTTTCGTAGAAACTTAAGTGGCTTCTCTTGATTGCCTAATGATTGTTGTTTGCTTTAAAGAAACATCGCGTCTTCATTATCCTAAAAGCTTACTAAAAATGGAACACAATTAGATTTTCACTTGTGAGCTACCCTTTTTCATGCTCAAATCTAGGTACAAGAACCTAGGCAGTCCTGATACATGCAATCCATCCCTCATAGCTATGAATAAGATAATCAAAACTTAAAAGTCCAATAAATTTCGATACCAATTATAAAGATAATCAAAACTTAATAATGTCCATGAATAAAAATGTAATTCGATTTGGGTTAAAAACAAAATTAAACGCTAGAAGGAGGGCTTGAACCTCCGACCTTGTGGTTAACAGCCACACGCTCTAACCAACTGAGCTATTCCAGCTTTGTTTTGAAATCGAAATTAACCCTATTTGTAACAAAGAATATTGCGCAATTTGCAACTTATTCCTCCTGTCCAGAAAAATTGTCGTATTTAACAAATCTATTCTTTTTTAAAAGTATCCTTGATTGATTTTTTTACTAATTATATATTTTCACTATTTATTTTATACTAGCTAACTAGATACCGAATAACAAAATATTTTTGCATCTTTACCATTAAGTTTTAGGGAAATGTAAAATGCAAATTAGGTAACATTCTCTAAATAAAAAATGATCCAAATTTTCCTAATATTACGGCTAAAAGATACCCTCTTCACCACAATTCAGCAACTTCACCAACAAAAGACATCTCTACTTCAATAATTAAATCACCATTAACTAGGAAATTCTTTGTTTCATCAATGATAATATTCGACAATATTGAGAAACTCCAGATAGGAGAGCCTTCATGAAACCAGTGGCTTCCTGAAACAAATTAATTATGTTCAGTTAAGTGCACAAGACATCCATAAATTTGGCACATGAAAAATGTATAACAAAATTATTCACCATCAACTTGAATGTGATCACTGCCAACATGATCTTTCACGCGAATCTTAAACTTTGAATAAAGTCTCCATTTGGGTCGAAACGATAAATAATATTTTGCTGGCTGCAGTTTGATAGACGTATATAATCCTACATCTGGGCCATCTCCTCTGGGGTATAGTCAGTGGCGGATCTACACCAAAACATTTGGTGTTGCCTATTTCTTTTAGGAAGAAAAAAATTAGCGTAATACTAAGATTCAATATGTTTACATAAATAAATATAATATGCTTCAATATGTACCATTTAAAAGATAAAATCATGATTTAAATTGTACCATTCAAGAGATAAAACAAATGTAATTGTAGTGGGTTTTTAGAAATAAAAATAGTTGTAGTTGTTTTTTCAAATAACTAGGAAAATGAGAGAAAACAGTATTAGGGGGTGTTTGGCAAAAAAAAGAAAGGTTCTAGTGGGTTTTTTGAGAAATAGGAAGTGTTTTGAGAAAAAGAAAGAGATTTTTCAGAGTAAAAATAAAAAAAACAACAGCATTTCATGGGATTCGAACCCAAAACCTTTGGATTCTCTCTCAATATCTTGCTCAGGTTTGGTTAGCTTGAAGCAGCGTACATGCCTCTATGTAACAATTTAATATATATGCAATACAGTTTATTTTATGCAAAAAAGAAAAAAAAAATTTTTTTTTTGGTGTTGCCTCGGCAACACTTGGCACTATAGTAAATCCGCCCCTGAGTATAGTAGCAACTCCCTAAATTAAATTTGAAACCAAGCTTTAGAAAAGGTACATAAAGCAAGAAATATTTTTTTAAAAAATTGGGTTAATTGCAAATTAGGGCCTGGAGTCTCACATGAAGTCCCCAAGAAGGGCCTGACTTTTTTTTTTTAGTGATTTAGGGCCTGACTTCATATTTTTTGATCAAATCAGGGCTTTTTGACGAATTTCATCCAAATAATCCGTTAAGTTAACGAAAAGTTAAAGAAGGGACTAATTTGTAATGATTATTAGTTTTAAGGGGTCAAATGCAAAGTTTAAATATAAAGTGTTCAAAATTTGTTTCTTTTTCCAAAATAATTAATATTATCTTAATTCTAAAATAATTAATATCCGAAATAAATATATGTTTTTTAATTTTTATATTAAAAAAATAAAAATATTTTTTTTACTTTTTATGTCACAAAATAATTAATGTTCGTTAACATATACTCCCTCCGTCCCACCGATCTTAAGAAAACTTTTCATTTTTGGCGTCCCACTAATCTTAAGAATTCTCAAAATGGAAAGTTTTTATCACTATTCTCTCCACTCATTCTCTCTTACATTATTTTAATACTCACAACACCATTATAATTTACTATTTCCTCCACTCATTTTCTCTCCTATTTTACTATTACACTCACAACATTTACTTTTTCCTTAATTCCCGTGCCATTTGAAAAATTCCTAAGATCGGCGGGACGGAGGGAGTAATGTATTAAAAAAACTGAAAATTTTAATTATTTAATATAATGTTAATATATTACGAATATTAACTATTTTTTAACATAATAATAAAAAATAAATTAATTTTTTTTGTGACATAAAAAGTAAAAAAATATTTTTTTTCAAAACTATAAATTATTTAATATAATTTTAATATATTACGAACATTAACTATTTTATAATATAATAATAATAAATAAATAAATTTATTTTTGTGACATAAAAAGTAAAAAAAAAAAAATCAAAAATATTTATTATTTAATAAAATTTTAATATATTACGAACATTAACTATTTTTTAACATAATAATAAAAAATAAATTAATTTTGTTTTGTGATATAAAAAATAAAAAAAATCAAAACTAATAATTATTTAATATTACGAACATTAATTATTTTGTGACATAAAAAGTAAAAAAAAATTATTTTTTTAATATAAAAATTAAAAAACATATATTTATTTCTGATATTAATTATTATAAAATTAATATAATATTAATTATTTTGGAAAAAGAAATAATTTTTTACACTTTATATTAAAACTTTGCATTTGACCCCTTAAAACCCATAATCATTACAAACTAGTCCCTTCGTTAACTTTTCTTTAACTTAACGGATTATTTGGATGAAATTCGTCAAAAAGCCCTGATTTGATCAAAAAATGTGAAGTCAGGCCCTAAATCGCTAAAAAAGTCAGGCCCTCTTGGGGACCTCACGTGAGACTACAGCCCTAATTTGCAATTAACCCTATAAAAAAGAGCTAGCATATAGTGAAATCTATATATATATATATATATATATATATTAAAGTTGGTGAGGAAGCCTAAGGCTTCGCCACGTAGACAAGCTTAGGCAAAAGCTAGCTTTTGGAGAAGCCACATCATCACCACTCCAAATTGTAATGACTCTTGGTATTCTCATTCTTAGCTAATACTATTAGTCAATCATAATAGTGACTATATAGATTAACTATTACTACTAATAGTATTAGTTAATCATTATAGTGTCACTATATAGGTTAACTATTATTATTAATAGTATTAGTTTACTCTATAGGTTAAGTAATAGTATTATAGTTACAATATAGGTTAACTATTACCACTAATAGTATTAGTTAATCATAATAGTGTTACTATATTGGTTAACTATTATTATAAATAGTGTTAGTTTACTATATAGGTTAAGTAATAGCATTATAATTACAATATAGGTTAACTATTACTATTAATAAAATTAGTTAATCATAATAGTTAATATATATATATGTTAACTATTGCTCTTAATAGTATTAGTTAATCATAATAGTGTTATTATATATGTTAACTATTATTATTAATTGTATTAGTTTACTATATAGGTTAAGTAAAAGTATTATAGTTACAATATAGGTTAACTATTATCACTAATAGTATTAGTTAATCACAATAGTGTTACTATATAGGTTAACTATTATTATAAATAGTATTAGTTTACTATATAGGTTAAGTAATAGTATTTTAGTTACAATATAGATTAACTATTACTATTAATAATATTATTTAATCATGATAGTTACTATATATGTGTAAACTATTACTATTAATAGTATTAGTTAATCATAATAGTTACTATATAGGGTAGTAAGTATTGATTTTTTGAAATTCTACAAAAAAATGAGAATATAAATGTCCAAATTACTATTTATTATTTATCATTTTAAGAATAAAACAAGGTAGGACTCTTAATCTAGGGCGTACCACAAAGGTAAGTAGGATTCTTGATGTTGGGTGGAGGAAGTACTCATTAATACTTGATATATAATATTATAGTGAAATATAATTATAAACATTATCTTTTCAAGACAATAAGAGTATCTTAGATAGTAGTATTAGTTACTAATGTTTAAAAATTAGATAATATTATAGTTACATATAATTATAAACATTATTATTCATGAAATTTATTTACACATATAACTTCCCCATAAATCATGGTAGCCCACCTTCATAATTAGTCTCAGTTTTGAAAGGGATAGTGTTCAATAGGAAGACAAAAGGCCAAGGTATGGCAAAAGCCCTCATTATTATGGGTTTTTATTGTTGGAATTTGAAGTGGTTTAAAATATTTGACAGTTTCTTTAAAGAGATTCACAAGATAGGGAATATTGGTGTCAGCCAATCATAAGAATCCTGAAAATGGGCATCTTACATTTCTAAATACACGTGCTCCAGAAAGTTAGAGAGAGAGAGAGAAAAAAAACTGAAGTCATCATTGTATTGTGTTAATAGTGGGGAGAAAAAAAAGGGATGGTTATAGAGAGAGTAATAATTTGAAATAAAATATGTTACAATGTAATTTACTACTAGAAAACCTTTTCAACTTTTCAACTTTTAATTTAATGTCATATGTATATAATGTCTATATAAATATGTATGCCTACATTTGCATCCAAGAAAGAAAGTGTCGGAAAAGAAAGAGATATAGGAGCAATGTCACAACGCCAAAGCCAAATCATCTCTTTGAATCAATTGTCAAAAGGGAGAAATGAAAAAAAAATAAAGATTCGTGTCGTGCGATTATGGAATACTTTCAATCCACGAAGAAATGATGAACTAATGAGCATGGATTTCATAGGCTTGGATGAAAAGTTATACTCGAGTTTTAGAAATTACCTTTTAGAATTTTTCTCTTCTCTAACATTTGAATGTCAATTTTAAATATTGCAGAAAGATCCAATGCACTTCATGATTCGCAGCAAATTTGTACCGGATTTTAATGGTTCAATTACTCAAGGCAATTTTTATTTCATGAAGAACTTTAGAGTTGAAGGTTGTAAAGATAAATATCGTGTCTTGGATCAAGACTTATTTATTTTATTTGATGCTACAACATTTGTCGAAGAAATTATTGCAAATCTGCCAATCATTCCAACTCTATGTGGTATTATCAAGAGTTAAATCAGCAAGAGGTCTCAAGATTCTACCAATTGAGGAAGATGAGGAGTTCAAAGGTTGGACTAAAAACATAGTATATCGTGAAGTTTTCAATGGCCTCACACAAAGTAAGTATAATTATGATAGTCATACATTATACAAAATGCATTACCAAATCTTATACAACTCATAAATATCCGTAGGTTAATGAAATGCATTCATGAGAAACAAAGGATGCAAGAGAATGAGTTTCAATTTCGGAAGTTTGGTTAATTAGAGGTAAACCATATGTATAATTTGATAAATGGTTATTATTTTATCAATTGTATAATATAACATCTCTTCTCAACTACTTGCAGAAAGGAATAAATGACTAAACTACTTAGTTACTACTTACTATGATAGATATAAAGCACCCGTTTGATTTTAGTTCAAAGGTTTGATAACTACAGTCGCGAAAATTCAAAAGCTAAGTGAAAGTATAATGCCAGGTAACTTTACTTACATACTTTTCTTATAAAAAGGGTTTTCTTATATACATCCAATTAATGAATGCATATTATTTGTGGATCTACTAACTGTTGGACAATTGTGTAGGCTTCTCAAGAACTTAACTAGAAACTTAACAGAAAAAGATAACGGAGATTGGAAACAAAAGAATTCAAGTCGAGTCTTGTATTTAATACAATCTCCGTAAGAAGTTATTGCCCCGCACAGGTGCTTACGGTTTATATGGCAATCTTCTAGTAAGATAAAACGACTTATAAGTAAATGATAGGAGCACTCCAAATCAAATACTCTAGCGAACAACACAATGTTTGGAACTTTGGACTTTGAAGGATTTAATGCAACAATATGCAATGATTTGGGTATGTTAATCTATCTTACTAGAGGGTAGGGAGACTCAAATGACTGTGTATCTAAATTGAAATTCGGAGGGAAAGTATATAAAGAGAGTCAAAGGGTTTGGTGGCTTTTCCCTTGAAAAGTCACAACTTTTCGGGTATAATAGCACTTTGCACGGCCGTGTCCAATGAACTGCACGGTTGAGTGGCAAGGCAAGGCACGGTGCACGGCCGTGTCCTAGACACTTGCACGGCCGTGCAGAAGCTTCTTCAGCCTGCTCGTCAGCCCTTTAGCCACAACAAGTCCACACCAATTTTGGGACCAACCCAAAACACACTTTGACCCAATATTTAAGTTACAAATCATTTGTCATTAATTTCTCATTCACACGGAAATGGTTTTGAGACTTTAAATGAGTTATATATAATCTACAACAAATGTAGATTACCATTTGTAACTAGTTCCGTTAACACATAACGAACTTCCGTTAGAAATCTAGATCAACGTTAAGTTAAACTTAACTTTCCGTTATCCATTTCCAACAATCCCCCACATGAATGACAATTAATGCATGTATGCAAATTCGTCCAAAGTTCCGGCGAACTATTATTACATCGGGATAGATAGCTTGTGGCCTTGAATCTTCCCTAGTGAAATATTATCGGATATACTAGCCATTTGGTAGCGAGTCGCTTTGAACCAGTGACTGTCGGATGTATACCAAGACAATAATACTCACATAATAATAGCTCTAACAATTGTTGTTCTCACATTTTTGTCCATTTTGGCCATGGACCGTATCTCATTCATAAGCGTTCATTTAGAGGCGGCCTTATTACCTCTCGCTTTATATAGGTGATTCTCACTATAAGGAGTATCATGCACTACTCCACCCGTAGGTATAGAAATCATTAAAAGTTTTCTCAACTTATCCTCACCACTGCTGCATGTGCTAGTACTTGGACGTTTTGGAATGAGTATTCAACATCTCTAGGTTAATAAACCGAGTTGTTGTTTCCAAGTAACTCTACTAGAACTTATAACTTGGTTGTCTCATTGAACCAAGGGCCTGGGATCTCCATTTCTCAAGGTTGAGTGTCCGCTATAAGTTCTTTTGTTGTGGGTTTTTTAAACCCATTCCCCTTAACAGTTTATACAGTTGATCTCTATTACTACCCTTAGGTAGACGGATCCTATTTTGACTTCACATGGCTAGTTGTGACAGTCGCATATTGAGATCAATTGTACTATGGTAGTGTGTCTAAGACCATTATGTCTAGACTTACCATGACGTTCTACACCTTTTCCTATTTTTCATTGTCGTCACAATGCCTTAGGTCATGTAGACACAAGCTTATTCCACGAAGGAATATCTTTCAAGACCATTCAACTTACATAGGAATTGTAATCTTTTAATCATAAGTATATCCTTAAGTACACCAAGTACTTATGATTATAATATTCCAGTGATTGATTACAATTACAATTAGACCTTTAGTCTATCTAGAATGATCAGTCCCTTCGAGTGATCAAATTCTTCTATCGGTCAGTTTCTTCAAGTGGTTATTATCTCTGTACCGTTTCGACTTCCCAAGTATTCAGTATCTCTAAGTGGTTTGACCTCCTTAGAGTCTACCTTTCAGAGATCTACTTTACAGAGATTACCTCTCAAGAATCTACCTTACTAGAGTACACCTCTCAAGAATTTATTCGAACTTTCGAAGTACTTTTTCAAGATAATGGGATTGTGAAGGAACTAATCCTTCAGATGATCTAGAGATCTTTATCTCTAATATAACATCGGCTAATCCCATATCTTTCATGTCAAAGTTCTTCTTTAACATGTCTTTGGTATTCATGATCAATTCATGACTACCATTGTTATCCACGTAAGGACAGACTATTAACAAATGATTCAGATGTTCTTTTAATGTATGTAGACACATTTGTCACATTCATTAATCTTGAATCCATTTGATAACATAGTTCTATCGAACTTCTTATGCCACTGTTTAGTTGCTTGTTTAGTCCATATGAATACACAAGTAGATCCAACACGGTTGTGCGACATAGAACGCTCTGTTGTGTCATTTTGGATAATCTTGCATGAATCATAATGTCCTTTTGACAACTATCCTGGCTTTCTACTTATCAAATGCATCCATAGGCTTTATACTTTCTTTTTAAGAATCCAATTGCAACCTAATGGTTTGCAACTTGGAGGGAGATCTACCAATTCCCAAGTATTATTAAGCATTATGAATCTTTATCTCATTGTTAATAGCCTCTTTCCAGAACGAACTATCCGGACCAGATAACGCTTCCTTAACAGTTGCTGATTCGTTTTCCAACATAAATGATAGAAAATCAGGACCAAAAGACTTTTCCACTCTTGCCCTTTTACTACGTCTAGGTCCTTCATCTTCTACTTGAGATGGACCGTTTGTAGTCTAATATTTGAAGGTTTCATCCTTGGTACATCTAGTTTTTGCAACCCAACGGTTCACATAGGAAGATCAACCATCTTCCAAAATAGAATAGGATGCATTTGTCCTTCAACTATATCTTGGTTTTTCTTCTTATTAAGAAGACCACCACCGTTTCTATAAATTTTCTTATTAAAATTTATGCATTTCCTATCATTTCAAGGAAGTATATTCTCAAAGAATATAACATGTCTTGATTAAGTATTTCTACTTTAGCTGAATACCCCCACAGTTTAGGTATTTATAAAACAGCTTACGAATACTTCAAATCCGTTAGGAGTTTTTATCATCAAATAAATTTCACATATATGATGATCCATTCTTTTAACTGTTAACAGTTTAACAGTTTCTGTTAATACTAGAAGTTCATATCAATAGAACTTATGTATTTAGCTTGTACCCCCACACTTGAGGTGTACCTCCACATATTAAATATTTTATGAATGTCCTAATTCATATTTAATATTTTCTTTTATGTGGAGTCATTTAATTGTAATAACCAAGTTATCTACAATGTCTTTCATCTCCTTGAGATGAACCGACGACATAGTCATATCTATGTTTATGTGAGGTCTCTTCAACCATTTTTCCCCGTAAGGAAACTCGTTTGAAGAATACTGCATTTTTCATTTCAAATTTGTTCGTCACAAATCTATATGCAATACTGTTAGTTTGCATATCCAATGGAAACGTAATCCATGGTTTTGGGTCCTATCTTAACCTCTTTAGGTTTAGATATTTCTACCTTTGCTAGGCATACCCACATAAGACGGAACTTATCAATAAGGAGTTCACCATCTCCTTAAAAGTTCTATCTTCCTTTTTTTTTTTTTTCCAATTGATTTTAGTGTGTAAGAAGCATTCGTTTGATAAATAAGTGTCAGCGTCCCAACAATTATTTTTCAAACGGTACTACATACTAACCACCTCTATCACTTCGAAACTCTTAATTGCTAATTAAGATGAATCACAAACCTTATTGTTTACTTAAAACTTTAAGGTTTTACTATTCCAAAAGACGAACTTTTGCATTATCAAATGCAATCATAAATAGAAGTAAAGAACTATCTATTTACTATCTCTGGTTTGAACTGATTTCTACAAAAGAAATCACAATTGATTTGCGAATCAACTTCATCTTAGGTAGTAATTTTAAATTAACTCGTCGACTTAGTGAATTTAAATTTACACGACCTAAATGAACACGCCATAACAATTGGAACACTTCAAACTAAGTAAATAAAATCTGAAATTTTATTCTTCGCACTTAGGCGGATAAACAATTACAATTTAAGGAGTCCTTCAACAAGGTACCCTTTACTAACACAAACAACCACTTTTGGTCAATTCAATCTTATGCCCCTAGGCTAAGTTGATCAAAGTCCAATGGAACATTTCTATCTTCATTCACATTGGCTTGAAGAGGGTTTCCATCTTGGTTGTTGATTCTAGGATGTCGACATTCCCTAGCCATATGCCCGGGTTTGCCGCAATTAAAACAACTACCTTTAACCTTCTTGGTGGTCCTCTTCACTTTCCCGGTGTTCTTTCTCTTGTTTCCGGCACTTGTTTCCACCAAGTTCACTTTCGGTCTTTTAGTCACAATACACATAGTATTGTGCATCTCGAGAAAATCCCAAAATTCTCTCGCGGTCTTTATGCCACAACACACCTTGTATTGTGCATAATCCAAGCCACTAAGAATGTAATTGCGACACAAGAAATCACCGTGATTCCATGTATCCAGGTCATTCTTTGCTTTAGATTCATCATCATCGGATATCAATGGTGGATATTCCCAAAGAAAATGCACCAATTTTAATGTTGTCAAATAGACCAACATTTTCTGTTGCCACCTTTTAAAGTTCATCCCGGTAAGAATACCCGGTCTTTCCGCATGTACGAACACATGAGACGGAGGGAGAGCATTAAGAGGTGCAACCCTTGAGGTTGTACGGGAAGGAGGTTTCTTACCATGAACCGGGTGAGACGGTGTAACATTGTTGAACGTAGCGTCACCTTGAGAAGGAGGCGTCACATTCCCTTGACTTGATTCTGTGGAGTCTTTCTCGTTTGCCATCTTGAAGATCTTGAAGAAGCGTAAATAACTTCTTACGATTGTTGGACAATTGTGTAGGCTTCTCAAGAACTTAACTAGAAACTTAATGTAAACAGATAACGGAGATTGGAAACAAAAGAATTCAAGTCGAGTCTTGTATTTAATACAATCTCCGTAAGAAGTTATTGCCCCGCACAGGTGCTTACGGTTTATATGGCAATCTTCTAGTAAGATAAAACGACTTATAAGTAAATGATAGGAGCACTCCAAATCAAATACTCTAGCGAACAACACAATGTTTGGAACTTTGGACTTTGAAGGATTTAATGCAACAATATGCAATGATTTGGGTATGTTAATCTATCTTACTAGAGGGTAGGGAGACTCAAATGACTGTGTATCTAAATTGAAATTCGGAGGGAAAGTATATAAAGAGAGTCATAGGGTTTGGTGGCTTTTCCCTTGAAAAGTCACAACTTTTCGGGTATAACAGCACTTTGCACGGCCGTGTCCAATGAACTGCACGGTTGAGTGGCAAGGCAAGGCACGGTGCACGGCCGTGTCCTAGACACTTGCACGGCCGTGCAGAAGCTTCTTCAGCCTGCTCGTCAGCCCTTTAGCCACAACAAGTCCACACCAATTTTGGGACCAACCCAAAACACACTTTGACCCAATATTTAAGTTACAAATCATTTGTCATTAATTTCTCATTCACACGGAAATGGTTTTGAGACTTTAAATGAGTTATATATAATCTACAACAAATGTAGATTACCATTTGTAACTAGTTCCGTTAACACATAACGAACTTCCGTTAGAAATCTAGATCAACGTTAAGTTAAACTTAACTTTCCGTTATCCATTTCCAACACTAACTATGATAAAAATATAAATTTCTCTTTATATATTGTTATTGCAGTTTAAATAATGAGAAAGAGTTTAAAATGTATTTGTTGATAGACGATTGTACGAGGGAACTTTCAAAGAAGAAAAAGAGGACACTCCAACATTAGTCAAGCTATTTCAGAGTACTATTTAAGTCATTATTTTACATATTAGTTGGTATTCAGATTCTGAATTTTTAATATCTTTGATAGCGTATTGAACTAACAAATGCAAGATATTTGATGTCATGATTTTTTTGACTACGCAAAGTTTAATCATGAATGCATTCTTCTTTATCATTGGAACAATATTGGTTTATATATTGAGGCATATTTGATGATATATTAGTATTGAAAAATGTCAAGAAAACAGAGTGGATTCAGCTTCCATCAATTCAGAAATTTTGAAATATGTACCTACAATACATTGATAAGGGTGGTGTTAGAATAATGTCTTCACCAGAGTAAGAGCCAAAACGTGGACATTCAATTTGGGACAGAGGAAGTACAATCAGCTATAATCAAACACATACACTCTTAATCTCTCTGAAAAGATCAACATGATTGAAACTAGAATAAGTTTGTATTACTAAATTTGATTGTTTGTTAAAACCTAGATTTGATTCTACTAATTTCTCACTCTGAATATAAATCACAACAATATTACAATAATTCTTGGGGATAGAGTCATAGAGAGAGAGAGAGAGAGTTGATGTAGAAAAGGGAGAAAAAACAAAGCACCTGGGTTCATGGTGACCGACGGTGTAATTGTCGCGGGAGGGAATAGTGCCGGAATTGCGTAGTGATGCGGGGGGAGGGGGAAGGAAAGGACGTGGGAGATAGGAAAGGGAGAGCAAGCGGGAGGGGGCGGGGGAAAGAGGTGGGAAGATGGGACAGTGAAGCCGACGGGAATAAGGGTCGGTCACATGGATGAAAACGACTAGACGAGTATAAGGGGAAGAGTAGGTTTTAGGGGAAACCTGTTTCTCCATAAATTATAAAAAGTCCACTTTTCATCCTTAAAAAATCGAGTTTAGACCTTAAAACATTGAGTTTAGGCCTTAAAATACCTAGAAAATTAAATAGTGAGTTTAGGCGTTAAAACAGTGAGAAAATAAAATAGCGAGTTTAGGCCTTAAAACAGTGAGTTTAGGCTTTAAAACACCAAGTTGATATATTTAAATACAAGATTTTTTATAACTTATGAAAAAACAGATTTCCCCCAAAATTTTCTGTAAGGGGAATTGAATGAGAATTGACTTTTGAGTTTAAGGGGAATTGAATGAGAATTGACTTTTGAGTTTGACCCATTCACACTTAAAATATTCCAATACTTACTTTAATTTTTATGCATGACATTTCTTTTTTTGGTTAAAACACATATTACAAAATTTCTTTTTGAGAAATGACATTGTTAATTTTTTTTAAAACAAATTTTCCTTACTTTAAATAATCCTTTTTATTCTATCTGCGTAAACCGTCTAATATTCAAAGTAGGTCGTTAATAATGCCAATGACCATTTACCTTAAAGACGTACTTTTCTTGGAATTGGAAAGGTTAAGGATTGAAATCCCCTACATTGTATTTAAAATGTTGTAATTTGAAAAGAAAATAGGTTGTTAGTTTTTTCAATCACTTTCTTAACGTTCATAAAAAAATGTTGCATACTGACATAAAGTATGACATCAAAAATAAATGGCATAAAGTATGAACATCAAAAATAAAATAGCAAAAATTGCTACGTTGTTAGTCACAATGCAATTCCTATTAAACTTATGTGCAACAAAGTTATTAAAATTGAACACAATTTTCCTAACTTTATAAATATTAATGTTTTGATTTATTTATAATATACTTATATTATAAAAATCAAATCATCATATTAGCAAGTTAGCTTTTCGTGCGAAACACGGGTTACCTACTAGTATGGATAATAGGGAAGATATATAGTTACCAATCATATGAACCAGATTGGAAAACATCTGATTCAAATTTACGGATGCCAGCTTCACTGAGATTAGAGAAACATCGAATTCTAATGACATAATGTTGGGGTTGATGGTTTACGCGTGATCTTGACAATCCTGCATTACATACATACATCACAATTAAGGTATGTATACAAATTTTATGTATGTATATTTTTCTATATCCACTACTAGAAAATGTATGTTAGGTGACAAATCTAAGTGACAAATATTATTTTGTCACCTAAGATGACTTTAGGCGTCAAATAATAAATTGGTCACTTAAAATATTATAAATGGCAACTGTCCAACTCAGCAATAAACAGTACAATGAATAATGCCAAATTTTTTTTTCCCATTTTGCCCTCACTAAGTTGTCCCTTTCCCATTTTGCCCTTTTTTTTTTAAATAAAAAAAAAAATACCACGTGTCCTCGGGCACGGGCTTTTACTAGTATATACTCCCTCCGTCCCACGTAAATGCAAACTTATTTCCATTTTGGTCCGTCCCACGTAAATGCAAACTGCCCAAAATGGAAATAAATATTCACTATTCCACCCACTCATTCTCTCTCCTACTTCACTTTTACACTCACAACATTCTCTCTCCTAACTATTCCACCCACTCATTCTCTCTTCTATTTAATTCTTCATACTCACAAACACCTCCTCCACCTATTTCTCTCTCCTACTTTTCCTTAATTCCTACACCCAAAAAGTTAGTTTGCAATTACATGGGACGGAGGGAGTATATATGAGACATTTACCATATAATCCCTCTAACAAAGTAATACTACCTTCTAGGACAAGTTATATTTTGATTAACCATATAATCCCTAGCTTAACAAGTACACCCTCCCATCATTTTACTAAGTTCACCCTCCTATCATTTTACTAAGTCCACCTTCTTTATCAATTTAATTTCTCTCCAACCACCATCATCTTAGGTCACCCTCTCCCCATCTTCTCCGGTCAACCATCAACTCCGCGACTTTTTTTTTACGCCGGCGACCTCTCCGGCGACCAAACAACTGAGAACTTAACTTATCAGTAAGTTCTCAGTTGTCAACTAAACTACTAAGAACACAATTAACTCATGCGACTACCAACTCCGGCGACCTCTCCGGCAACCAAACAACTGAGAACTTAACTTATTAGTAAGTTCTCAGTTGTCAACTAAACTACTAAGAACACAATTAACTCCGGCGACCTCTCCGACGACCAAACAAGCGAGAACTTAACTTATCGGCAAGTTCTCGCCTGTCAACTAAACTACTAAGAACACAATTAACTCTGGCGACTACCAACTCCGGCGACTTCTCCGGCGACCAAACAACTGAGAACTTAACTTATCAGTAAGTTCTCAGTTGTCAACTAAACTACTAAGAACACGATCAACTCCGACGATCAAACAACTGAGAACTTATCAGTAAGTTCTCAGTCGTCAACTAAACTTCTAAGAACACGATTAACTCCGGCGACCAAAGAACTGAGAACCTATCAGTAAGTTCTCAGTTGTCAACTAAACTACTAAGAACACAATTAACTCCGACGGCCACCAACTCTGACCAAACAACTGAGAACTTAACTTGTAACGACCCCAACCCTAGGCATTTATTTTTAATATTATATTAAATGCTTTTAATATTCATATTTATTTTATGTGTTCAATTATGTCTTTAAATTCTTAATTTAAGATAATTTGGGTGAGAAGTGAATTTGGAACCTCTTGAGAATTTATTGGATATTAAATAAAGAAATTTGGGGAAATAATAAAATTGGAAAAATGATAAATAGTGCAAGGAGGTGAATTGAGTAGGATGAATTATTTGGATAAATGAGTTAGATTTAAATTAAAATGGTGGGGGAAAGCCTTAGTAGAGTTTCATGGGGGGCCAAAGTTGTAACCTTCCCTCCCCTTGCCAAGTGTCTTCCCCTAAACCCTCCTCTTACTTCTCCCTTGACCGCCCCCCCCCCTCTCTTCATCCTCCTCACTCTACTTCCTCCTCCTTCATTCATTCACTAATTTCCCCCTTCTCCTTCATTCATACTTCCTCCTTCCTAGAGAAAGCTTTAGAAATTCCTTGGGAGCTCTCAACCCCTCTTCTTGAAGTCAAGCCATTCTTCCATCATTTTCAAGTCCAAGGATATCATTGAAGTGGGATCATCTAGGAGTATCCATCTAGCTAGAAAGATCAACCTCCCATTACAAATCCAAAGGTGAGTTGTTATGACCTTTTCTTTCCTTGAATGATCATGAATATAGATGCTATTGTGTTTGTTTCTCTTGAATGTGTTGATTTAAAACCTTGTTGGGTTTGTAGAAATATTGTGAGTTATGGAAGTTGAATGGATCTAGGTTTAAGACTTGATTTCATGGAGTTAATGGAGTAGATTAAAGTTGGAAATGCCCTTTAGGTTCATAACTTAGGATGCATTTGGTTGGAATCTTGGGATTTTGGAGGCATTGTTGTTATTGCTGTTTGTACAAATTCCGAGACGAGTCGTCCCTTGACGAAGGGAAGTCGTGACCCTAGGGGGGAAGTCGTGAGGGGGACGCCAGGTTCGGGAAGGTCGAGGGGCACGAGTCGTGCCCTGGGGCACGAGTCGTCCCCTGGCCAGATTTTCTCACCTCAACTTTATAGCTATTCAAACCTAATCAAACTCGAACCAAAATGAAATCTCTTTAACCTAGATTAAAGTAGAATACTTTGGCTACTCAATGACATCTTAAGTGATCAAAATGGAATTGTGGAAGTAGTTTAAATATTGCCCCGAAAATGGTTGATAGGTTTGATTTGTGACTTCACCAAAATAGTTCCAATTTGGGAAATAGAACTTGAACTTTAATTAATGATTCTCAAGGTCGTATAATGACTATGTAAGAGTGGTTTATGATATATAGTAGCCTCACTCCCTATCTTTAGTGAATAGTTGCAATGGTGTAGAAGTCATAGGTTTCACTATTGAACTAATTGGTAATGAGCATGTATCGCCTTGTGGCATTATTATCCCAACTTGTGGAATTGTTGAATTTGGTGTATACCTTAATATCCTAAGTATGGATTATTTGGCAAGTTGTTGTGTTATATCCCGATGTGGATTAATTGGTATATGATTATATTGTATCCCGGTGTGGATTATGTGGTTATATTGTTACCTTAATTGAGTTCATATGCATGGATGATATTATGCGTTGTGCATTACATAAATTGTTGCACTATGGTATTGATTGGCATGAGTATACATTACCATGTTGTTATATGATTATCCCATTTTGTGGATTATAATTCAAGTATCTATTATGTGCTTGAATGTGTATATGTTCGGGTGGGTATGATGGAAGTCAATCAATTATTGATTTGTTCAATAAGTGATTGAAGGTTCATCATATCGGTGACCCTTCCCCACTCTGTGGCCACAGGGTGGGGGCTGTGCAAGCTATTGTACTGAGCGATAAGTAGCCTTTACATACTGCTGCGATTAGGAGAAACCGGGGGAATGCTCTGTATGAAGCCAACGGCTCTCTGCAGTGGCGATGATAGTATATGATACTCTAAATATAGGGGTCATATATGTATCCCTGTTTTTCTTATATGGATCTCTCGGGGTATGAGACCTATAAGCGGTGAATGTGCATGGGGCGCTTCACCAAAGAGTGGAGTTTTACTCCCACGTTGTACGACTTATTGTTCGTACGGGAAAAGGTAAAATGAGGTAACGTAAGGTGTTTACCGCTTTCATAATGTGTTAAGTGTTGCCATGCTACGTGTTGCATCTTGTATGGCATCTTGCTGCATCCATAATAGCTCATTGAGATTTATTCTCACCCCTCTCCCTTTACTGTTTTAGATTCCGAGACGTGTGACCCGAACCAGCCGAGGCCTGGGGTATCATTGTGGACTTTGCTTTTGGGGCTTGACAAGTTAAGTATAGGAGTGGGTTGTTAGGAGTATTTGTTAAGTATTCCTCTTTTTATATTTTGTATGGAAAACCCTTTTGTTAAACAGATGTTAATTAAGGTTTCCAATGTATTTGATCGATATCGGTTTATTAAAGTTATGGTTGGATTTCCTCTAAGTAGAGATATTACTAATTGATTTTAAAATTGTAAGTTTGAAAGGTGGTTTTCTTTTAAAGGCAAATAAATGTTTTAAAAATTGAGATGGTTTTTCTTAGTTTGAGCTCCCTTAGCTCGGGACACGTGTTAGGTCCCGGTTGGGGTGCTCAGCTGTTGGCTATCGGAAAGCTTAGTTTAGAGGTCAAGGGTAGATGTCTAAACTAAGGGGGAATGTGTGGAAATTGACGTCGAGTGTTTTATGCAGAGTTCGTTCTAATGGCCGTGGAAGCAAGGATGATCGGCGAAAGGTTCTAGAAATTGAAGGAGATATGGATATAGGTGAAATTCGAGAATGAAGGGATGATGAAATTATTCAGAAGTTTGTAGATATGGAGACTAGAGGATCGTTCCGAATCAACATGAAGGATGTCAAAGTGATGGATTGGAAAGATTTGTGAAAGATGAACCCCAGAGCTTTAACGGAGGTCCGAACCCGTTAAAGGCGAAAAATGGTTAGCAGAAATGAATAGGATTTTTGAGGTTATAGGAAGTCCCAACAAGGAGAAAGTTAGGTATGCTTTGTGTTTAAATGTGAAGGTTTAGGCGATCGGTGGCAGATATTGAAGGGAAGTTGGGAGCGGGACCATACGCCCGGACTTGGGATAATTTCACCAAACAGTTCGAGGATTATTTCGTTTCGATGGTTACAAGGGACAAGAAGGAGGTCGAATTCTTAGGACTAGAACAAGGGATCATGACGGTGAATCAAGATGTAATCGGGTTTGAGGAATTAGCTAGAAGTTGCCCTCTTTTGGTATCGTATGAAGCGAAAAGAGTTCATAGGTTTATAAAAGGTTTGAGGATTGAGTTTAGGAAGAAATTTGGGATTGATAGCTTCACCAATTATCGCATGCTTAGAGAGAGCTTATAAGATCGAGAATGGTATGGAGGAAAATAGTGGGAAATTGGAAGGTGAGATTGGAGATAAGCCAAAGTATCTAGGACAAGGATCCAAAGTCATTGGAGATCACCCAAGAGCTTTAACTTCAGAAGGATGAGAGAGAAACTTGTGGTAGCTTCTTCGTCTAGGCCAAGCACCCAAACAAGATGGGATGATGTGTAAATATTGCAAGAAGATGGGTCACACCGAAGACAGGTGTGGAGTAAGCAAGGGAAATGTTTGAATTGTGGAGGAGCGGGGCACTACAAGAAAAATTGTCCCGCATTTCGTCGAGGTTAGCTTCGGGTGCCGGTCCAAAGGGTCAAAGAGGTGGTATCAAAAGAGATAACAAAGGGGAACCGAAAGAGAGGGTCGTGGTCGAGTCGAGCGTTTCGGGTTCAGGAGAGATAGATCCCTCGTAGAGGTCACTAGAGGTATATTCCTGTCTCAAAGGTTAGGGGTCATGTTTTATAGATCCTGTTGCATAACATTTATATTTGGCATCACATTTTGCTTATATGTGACATACATTGTTGAAAATTTGTTTTATTGTTAGAGGATTCTGCTCTTATGAGAGAATACCTCGAACCTTCTTTGGTTTACCACGATGGTGATGTGGTTATTTGAGCATGTATTGCCGTTGAGTTAGTATAATTATCAATTTATGATTTTGAGATATACTTGACCTGGAGGGTTAAGTAGTTGTTGTATAATGATAGACTATCCTAATAGGTGAGTCTCCTTTTTCCATGCCTAAATTGCTTATATTGGTATTTGTTATAGGTGAACCTTAAATGTGAAATTCTGGTTACATGTGGGTATATAAGGTGAAAGTTTTGAATTAAGATGTGAAGAGTAATTGGTATATGCTAGACCTGCATAGGGAGTCTTTTCCAAAATTTTATGTGCTAGCTGTGAGTAATTGGTAAATGTGCTCCCGTCGGTATATTTCTTGTGTTGGTTCTGAGTAGGATAAGCAGAATTGTAATTCTTATTTTGATGGCTTTAGGGTGATTAGAATTGATGATCTCCTTGTTAATTAAAGTTCCGGGGAGATCGTGAAAATAATTTGAGAGTCGGGTTAATGATTTCCTTGTGAGGAATCCCTGTATGCAAAGTTCGGCTAGTATGAGTTGGCCCGAGAGGATTTCAAATTTTTGGGTTCTATAGTCTTAAACCCGGATGTTACCATGGATCTTGTGAGGGTTGAGTCCGTGATCTTTGAGTTAGCAAGTACTACCAAAGAAATTTAAGAAATTCTTAAGAATTGTAGAGTCGTTGCTTTGGTGACTCTAAAGGAAGTATAAATGGTGTAGGATGTAATAAGGATGAATCATATTGTTAGTAATGGAAAATAGGTTGGCTCTTACCTTACCTAGTGGACGTGAGAATCTTGTGAAATTTTAAGTGTATATTTAAAGGAAGATCAGGGTGTAGTGTTATGCGAAATGGGAAAGTGATAATGTGTGCTTTGGGAATTTAACTTAGATAAAGTGGGATTTTCTTATCCTCTACTCGGGAGTAGCTACACTTGTGTTGCGTCATTTAAATAGGAACCTTATCTTTTGAAGTTTCCTTTGAGAGTTGTTACCGATCCTAAGAGTTGGAGGATTTAGTTAGTCGAAAGGAAGAGATTTGAAGACTACCCAAATTCTGGAAGAATAGGTTGTGTTGTGTGACGGATTTTCCTTTGACTTGAGAAGTTTAATTAACCTTAGCGGGTTTGCGTATTATAACAGTTATCATTCTAGCATTAAGATAAAACCGTATGAGGCGTTGTTAGGGAAGAAAATATCGATCTCTAAATTGTTGGGGTGAAATTGGAGAAGCAAGGTCTAAGGTAAATTGGCGCTAAAGTTGTTAATCCATTTAAAGTTTTAGAAAAGATTGGTGAATTGACTTATAGACCGACTTGGGGCAGCTTGCAGAGTATTTGACGTTTTAAATGAAATATCGTAATGTATCGGGTAACATAAGATGTAATACTTTTTATTTTAATATACTTTCTTTGAGGTCGTGAAAATTCGGATTAGTGATGATGGTATGATATTCTCGGAATATTAAGTTGTAGTATCACATTACTTATGAAATTGGAAAATCTTGGAAAAGTCATAGTATTGGAGAGACTAATTGGGAAGTGAAGTCCTAGAGTGTTAGGGTTATGAAATGTATAGTAGAATCATGCCATTGAGAACCTAATTGAAAGTATTAAGTTAGAATGTGGGAAAGGTAACTTTTGCTATGTGATCCTTATAGTAAGCGACAGTCAAATTCGGGACGAATTTTCTTTAAGGGGGAGTGAGTGTAACGACCCCAACCCTAGGCATTTATTTTTAATATTATATTAAATGCTTTTAATATTCATATTTATTTTATGTGTTCAATTATGTCTTTAAATTCTTAATTTAAGATAATTTGGGTGAGAAGTGAATTTGGAACCTCTTGAGAATTTATTGGATATTAAATAAAGAAATTTGGGGAAATAATAAAATTGGAAAAATGATAAATAGTGCAAGGAGGTGAATTGAGTAGGATGAATTATTTGGATAAATGAGTTAGATTTAAATTAAAATGGTGGGGGAAAGCCTTAGTAGAGTTTCATGGGGGGCCAAAGTTGTAACCTTCCCTCCCCTTGCCAAGTGTCTTCCCCTAAACCCTCCTCTTACTTCTCCCTTGACCGGCCCCCCCCCTCTCTTCATCCTCCTCACTCTACTTCCTCCTCCTTCATTCATTCACTAATTTCCCCCTTCTCCTTCATTCATACTTCCTCCTTCCTAGAGAAAGCTTTAGAAATTCCTTGGGAGCTCTCAACCCCTCTTCTTGAAGTCAAGCCATTCTTCCATCATTTTCAAGTCCAAGGATATCATTGAAGTGGGATCATCTAGGAGTATCCATCTAGCTAGAAAGATCAACCTCCCATTACAAATCCAAAGGTGAGTTGTTATGACCTTTTCTTTCCTTGAATGATCATGAATATAGATGCTATTGTGTTTGTTTCTCTTGAATGTGTTGATTTAAAACCTTGTTGGGTTTGTAGAAATATTGTGAGTTATGGAAGTTGAATGGATCTAGGTTTAAGACTTGATTTCATGGAGTTAATGGAGTAGATTAAAGTTACCCAAGTTGGAAATGCCCTTTAGGTTCATAACTTAGGGACGATTCGGTTTGGGAAATCTTGGGATTTTGGAGGCATTGTTGTTGTTACTGCTGTTTGTACAAATTCTGGGCTGAGGGACGAGTCGTCCCTTGGACGAAGGGAAGTCGTGACCTAAGGGGGGGACGCCAGGTTCAGTGGGAGTAATTTGGGGACGAGTCGTGCCCTGGGGCACGAGTCGTCCCCTGGCCAGATTTTCTCACCTCAACTTTATAGCTATTCAAACCTAATCAAACTCGAACCAAAATGAAATCTCTTTAACCTAGATTAAAGTAGAATACTTTGGCTACTCAATGACATCTTAAGTGATCAAAATGGAATTGTGGAAGTAGTTTAAATATTGCCCCGAAAATGGTTGATAGGTTTGATTTGTGACTTCACCAAAATAGTTCCAATTTGGGAAATAGAACTTGAACTTTAATTAATGATTCTCAAGGTCGTATAATGACTATGTAAGAGTGGTTTATGATATATAGTAGCCTCACTCCCTATCTTTAGTGAATAGTTGCAATGGTGTAGAAGCCATAGGTTTCACTATTGAACTAATTGGTAATGAGCATGTATCGCCTTGTGGCATTATTATCCCAACTTGTGGAATTGTTGAATTTGGTGTATACCTTAATATCCTAAGTATGGATTATTTGGCAAGTTGTTGTGTTGTATCCCGATGTGGATTAATTGGTATATGATTATATTGTATCCCGGTGTGGATTATGTGGTTATATTGTTACCTTAATCGAGTTCATACGCACGGATGATATTATGCGCCAGGCATTACATAAATTGTTGCACTACGGGTATTGATTGGCATGAGTATACATTACCATGTTGTTATATGATTATCCCATTTTGTGGATTATAATTCAAGTATCTATTATGTGCTTGAATGTGTATATATGTTCGGTGGGTATGAGCAAAGCGGAAGTCAATAAAGTCAATCAATTATTGATTTGTTCAATAAGTGATTGAAGGTTCATCATATCGCACCCTTCCTCATGCCACGCGTGTATTGCAAGCTATTATTGGGGCCAGATAAGTAGCCTTTACATACGCATACCGGGAGAAACGGAGAAACCGGGGCCGAAGCGGCACGCCGCGATGATAGTATATGATAGTACGTATTCTAAATATAGGGGTCATATATGTATCCTTTTTCTTATATGGATCTCTGGGGTATGAGACCTATAAGCGGTGAATGTGGGCAGCTCAAAAAGAGTGGAGTTTTACTCCCACGTTGTACGGCTTATTTGTCTCGTACGGGAAAAGGTAAAATGAGGTAACGTAAGGTGTTTACTGCTTTCATAAGGTGTTAAGTGTTGCCATGCTACATGTTGCATCTTGTATGGCATCTTGCTGCATCCATAATAGCTCATTGAGATTTATTCTCACCCCTCTCCCTTTACTGTTTTAGATTCCGAGACAGCGACCCGAACCAAAAGCGAGGCCGGGTATCATCATGGGACTTTGCTGGGGCTCGACAAGTTAAGCATGTGATTGGGTCATAGGAGTATTTGTTAAGTATTCCTCTTTATATTTTGTATGGAAAACCCTTTTGTTAAAATGATGTTAATTAAGGTTTCCAATGTATTTGATCAGATATCGGTTTATTAAAGTTATGGTTGGATTTCCTCTAAGTAGAGATATTACTAATTGATTTTAAAATTGTAAGTTTGAAAGGTGGTTTTCTTTTAAAGGCAAATAAATGTTTTAAAAATTGAGATGGTTTTTCTTAGTTCAGCTCCCTTAAATGATACACGTGTTAGGTCCCTGTGGTTAGTGCTCACATAACTTATCGCAAGTTCTCGCTGTCAACTAAACTACTAAGAACACAATTAACTCGTGCGACTACCAACTCCGACGCACCTTCTCCGCGACCAAACAACTGAGAACTTAACTTATTAGTAAGTTCTCAGTTGTCAACTAAATTACTAAGAACACAATTAACTCCGGCGACCAAACAACTGAGAACTTAACTTATCAGTAAGTTCTCAGTTGTCAACTAAACTACTAAGAACACAATTAACTCCGGCGACTACCAACTCTGGCGACCTCTCCGGCGATAAAACAACTGAGAACTTAACTTATCAGTAAGTTCTCAGTTGTCAACTAAACTACTAAGAACACGATCAACTCCGACGATCAAGCAACTGAGAACTTATTAGTAAGTTCTCAGTCGTCAACTAAACCTCTAAGAACACGATTAACTCCGGCGACCAAAGAACTGAGAACCTATCAGTAAGTTCTCAGTTGTCAACTAAACTACTAAGAACACAATTAACTCCGACGACTACCAACTCCGACCAAACAACTGAGAACTTAACTTATCAGTAAGTTCTCAGTTGTCAACTAAACTACTAAGAACACGATCAATTCCGGCGACCACCAACTCCGGCGACCAAACAACTGAGAACTTATCAGTAAGTTCTCAATTGTCAACTAAACTACTAAGAACACGATCAACTCCGGCGACTAGACAATTGAGAATTTATCAATATCGATAACCAAAACACGATCAATATCGATAACCAAAACCTTCGACGACCAAACAATTGAAAACTTATCAGTAAGTTTTCAAATTTATCAGTAAGTTTTCACTTGTCAAAAGATATTATTTGGCAATAATTCCTTACTCTCTCCAAAAAAAAAAAAAAAATCCCCACTCAAGCCAATATCATTAGCAAAATAGTACTCCATATAGAAAAATTGTGTTGAAACACAACTATAAGTATGTTGTTCATATTCAATAATACAAGTAAAGTATATTTTTTAAAAAATTAACAAACTAAATATAATATTTATTTTGAAACACAACTATAAGTATGTTGTTCACAAAAAAATATTAAACTTTTTATGTCTAGCCTTTCATAAATGAAAATAATGGACAAGAAAGTCCGGCAATCCAATGGTGTGATGAAGAACTCTGTTAGTACCAAAATCATTCGAATTCGGTCCGCCTACAATACAAATGAGGGGAAGATTCTCACTGTAAGCTCCAGCAATAGCGTAACCATCGACAGCATATCCGGCATTAAGCTCATTGCAGCATCCGATTAATTTTATCATACTCCATATGTGGACATATCCACCTCATCCTCAAATCCCCAGCAATGTCAATCCTGCAACTTTCTCTCGCAAATCACATACCCACACACAGTCTTTCATCATTATACTCCATATGTGGACATACCCACCTCTTCCTCGCCCACAAAGAGATTTGTTATATAAACCCGTAAAATTGTTGAGTAAACCCGTATAACTAATTTCACCCCAAATAAATTAAATAAACCCCCCTTTTTCCCTTTATACCCCTTGTTATTATCCCACACCCACACTCACACCCACACCCACACCCACACCCACACCCACACCCACACCCACCCAATTAACTCCTCCTCATTTACTCTCTCTCTCTCTCACTCACTTATCCTCACCCAACCCAAATTCAAACCTAGAGAGAGAAAGAGAGGAAACGACGGGAAGAAGACGGGAAGAGAGAAGAGAGACGCAGAGAGAGAGAAGAGATCGCAGACAACAACCATCAATTTCAAGGTTCGGCCACTACCAACCGATTTTTTGGATCTGTTCGGCCACACCCGGCCGAACTTTGCTTAAAAATTCGGAAACAACCCAAAATCGGCAAACCAGGGCCGAACCATTTCAAAATTTCGGCCGGGTGTGACCGAATTTTTTCAAATTTTCGGCTGGGGGTGGCCGAACCGAAGTTGAATTTCGCCACCATCGCCGAAATTTTGCGAAACTAAAAAAAAACAAAAAGTTGAATCGTCACTGCTCCGAGGTGAAGCGATGTCCGACTGACGACGGTGGAAGGGATTCAAGAGAAATGAGTCGACGGAAGCGCCGGGGAAGTGTCCCGTATCAGTGAGGGAAGGTGGAAGCGGTGGATTTCGAAAGCCGGTGGCGGTTTTGCTTTCTTCCTAGCTTGCTTCATCACCAAGCGTAAGTTCCTCTCGTCTGGCCCTGTTCTAAACGCCTCATCTTCTTGTTTTCTTAATTATTGTATTTTTCTTGGTCGTAAAAAGCCGAATTCTTAATTCAATTTATCCATTGATTTTATTGAAAATTTGATGAGGGAAAGATGTGTAATGGGTGTATGAATTAGGGATAGAAAAGTAATTTCATTCGATGGCATAATGGTAGTTTGTACTTTACGGGTTTACTCAACAATTTTACGGGTTTATATAACAATTCTCGCCCACAAATTCTCCCTCCTCACTCTCACCACTCCATACAAACCCGCAAAATCCACAATCATTCGCATGGGTGGCGGCCCAAAAACTTTCCTGGGCGGTGTTTCGAAATGGCAGTGGAAAAGAATGCAAGCCAAGAAATCTAAGAAGCTTGTCAAAGCTCGGCTCGCTCGGGAATGCCAGATTTACGAGATGCGGAAGCGGGCATATCTGAAAGCTGCCGTGTCGGAGCTTGAACGGCCGTGGGAGGTTGTTGAGAAGGCGCCGACGCTGTTCTCGACTCGTGCTGATGAACAGTTGAAGGTTTTGGCTGATAGGTTTCAGAAGCCTGGTGGGTTTGATTTGTGTTGGTCGGAGATGGAGAGGTGACGACCGGAGGTGGGAAGGGAGAAGGAGGTCAGAGGTGGGGAGGGGAGAGTTCGCCGGAGATGGAGGGAACGGGTGACTGAGGTCGTCGGAGATGATCGTGTTATAAGTTCTCTCACACTTTCTCTCTCTAATGGTCGCCGGAGTTGGCGAAGATCGACGCCGAAAGTTGGGGTGACGGGAGAGATGGAGTTCGCCGGAAGTGGAGAGTGACCGGAGAGATTGAGTAGAGAGAGAAATTTAGAGAGAGAAAGTGTGAGAGAGAGTGTGTGTTGTGTTTGATTGTTTGTGAGTGGGTGAGGAGGGACTATTATTATTTGGTATTTTCTCATTTTTAAAACAGGCGAGGGATTATATGGTAAAAGAAAATACTACTCCGTCCCAATAAGAGCTGCCCATTTTTTGGGCAGCACGCAAATTAAGGAATTGGGGGGAAGTAAAAATGATGTGAGTGTAATTTGAAAATAGGAGAGAGAATGAGTGGAGAGAATAGTAAATTATAATGGTGTTGTGAATATTAAAATAATGGAGGAGAGAGAATGAGTGGAGGGAATAGTGAAGATTCTTTTGCCAAAAAAGGAAAGTGGAAGCTATTAATGGGACACCCAAAATGGCAAAATGAGAAGCTACTATTGGGACGGAGGGAGTATTTTGTAAGATTAGAATGTAAATTAAGAAATAGGCTGTTTTAGGATGTAGATTAGATATTATTGAGAGATTATGGCGTAATTTTCTCTATATATATACAAATCTGTTTATGCATAGCATACTGTATACTCTCTTCGTCCCAGTCTAATGTACACTTATTTTCCTTTTGGTCCGTCCCAGCCGAGTGTGAACTACCATACAGCAAAAGTTTTAATATTTTATTTCTCCCTACCCCACCCACTCATTCTCTCTCTTCATTTTTCACCATACAATTTATTCAATCAACCTACTATTAACTCTACTCATTCTCTCTCTTCATTTCTTACCACACATTTTCATTATCTTAATAGTATTTCTTAGTTATTGTGTCCAAAATCTTGGTGCACACTTGGATGGAACGGAGGGAGTATATTAACAATATCATCACCTGACAACATTTCTCCAGTCTGTTTTGTTGTACTCGTCGATTGCTCTGATATACAACAAGTCATCCAAATAGAAGATATATAAAGAAAATTGTTATTCATCCCCGCAAGTTTACTTAATACCCCCGCATTATTATTTTCAAAGAAATGTCATTAATTGAAATGACTCTATTACCCTTTAGTAAGTTGTTGTACACCCGCAATTTTTTTTTTAAATGTTAAAAACTAAGAAATTGAAAAAAATTAAAATTTGACAGAATTCTTTAATTACCCGGGAGCAATCTTCTTCTCTCTCATCTTCATCCTCTTCATTTCTAACCAAATCAAGAAATCAAAATCGAAATTATGGGTTAAGATCTAGGTTAATATCTTTCAAAATCCAAAATCGAAAACGAAAAAAGGGGAACCGAGAAAGAGAGAGAAATGGGTCAGCTTAATCGAAAACATAAGATCGAAAACATGAAAGAATTAAGATCTGGGTTAATGTTTTTCTGTAAAGGGGGAGGTGGATGATGTTGAGCAATGGGTCTTAATCGAATTGGGTTTTCTTGATTTGGTTAGAAATGAAGAGGATGAAGATGAGAGAGAAGGGAGCTTGTTTACAAGAGCAGCCATATATTTGTTTCTTGTGAGCGGTGGTTATGGAGTTCCAGGCATGCAGACGGCGGAGGCGGCAACGATGGAGAAAGAAGGAGAGGTGGTTATGGAGTTCCAGGCTTGCAAACGGCGGAGGCGGCAACGATGGAGGAAATTGGGAGGTGAGAGAGGATAAGTTCGGTGAGGTCGGAACCGAGGGAATCCATGGCAACGGAATAGTAAAGGGCGTTTGAATTTGTCATTGTTGTGTGATTTTTTTTTCTGAAGATGGAAATGGAAAGAGACAATGGGTGTTTGAATTTGCCATTGTTGTGTGATTTTTTTTTTTCTGAAGATGAAAATGGAAAGAGACAATGGGTGTTTGAATTTGCCATTGTTGTGTGATTTTTTATTTTTTTTTTCTGAAGATGGAATGGAAAGAGACAATGGGTAAATGATAAGTAAACTTAGTAATAATGGGTATAATAGTAATAAGAGATTTTTACCAATAAGTCCCTATTAGGAGATATAATTTATAAAAAAAAAACCACATTTCATAATCTACCTTAGGATCCATAAATTAAAATTTATTTTACCAATAAAACCCTGGTTCCATTTAAAATATGTCATACTCCCAAACTGCCCTCCCTCGCAATTCCGTTTCTCTCTCTAATCGCAATTCCCCTTCTCTCTCTCCCCGCAATTCCGATCTCTGCAAATCCGCAATTCCGATCGAGGGGAATCAAGGACGGCGATTTATCAAAGCGATTTTCTAAGGCGTTCATACAATTTTCCGTTTGATTCTCGAGAAAAATGGTTGGAAAGGGTGAAGGTCCTGCGATTGGGATTGATTTGGGCACTACTTATTCTTCGTTGGCGTTTGGCAACATGATCGTGTTGATTTCACGATTGAATGGTTCTTGATTTCAAATTCTAGGTTCTTGATTTCACGATTTCTTGGAGAAGAACGTTTACACTGGCGCTCCCTCCGGTCGCTTCATCTCTTCGGTCAGTCAGTCGTCACTAACAACTTCTTGCCTTCTTATCTTTCCTGGTAATGACTCACACAGCTTCTTCTATCAGATTATTGATATGTTGATTAGAAATCACATATTTAGGGCTTGATTTTGTCGGGTTTAGTGGCTTAAACTGGGAAATAACTTGATTTTCAGATTAAGGGGTTAACTTGATTTTCAGTTCTTATGATTAAATGTTGATTTTAGAGAAGAAAAATCCTAAAAGAAGCACAACTGTGATGGTTTAAACTTTGAGTAGAGGATGAGGTTGCATCTCCTTGGTATGACCTTAACACACTATACAATGTGAACCAGTAGGTGTGCCACTGGGAGAGTGATAAACTCATCTGAAATGACTGGTAGAAGGAGCATAATTAACAAGGAGACCAGCAGGCAACAATTAGAATGGATATAGCTGAGTGTGAGATGAGGTTTTGTTCTCAAAGAAGGAGTGAGAGTGAAGGACTAAATAATTTTACTGTATTAATTAAATAGTTATTTTGAAGTATTATCAGACTTTGTGAATGTCAGCCTTGCGTCTTTACCATCTCGGAGGGTTTAGTGAGAACAAGTTGGATACTTGTAATGATAGATTTTGAGTAGACTCTCTACACCTTACAAGATCTCTTCTTCAGTAATATGCTTGAACTAACTCTGAGAGTAATGTGAGACAGAGTTCTTTGTTTTATTTATCATGATTCTTTGGTTGCGCTTTCTGATGGACCACCATTCTAATGATGGGTTCATTTTTCACTTTCAGTGGTTGATGATGCAGTTTAGTGCTAAAAAAACTCCACTTGCTGCACTACACTTTTGAATATCAATATAAGAATTATAACTTTTTTGAGCTGTCTTTGCTAAATTTAACCTTTCATATTTCTTAGATGTGGAATCTCTTAATTGGTCCTATACTTTCTAATCTCTTGCCGTCTCTCTATGACTTACTTGTTTGCAGTTCCTCTAGCTCAAGCACTATTTAGTATTTACACTGCCTTTGGTCATTACTTTTCAGTTGGGATATGGTGTTGACTGCTGAGGGATGCACATGAAATTTTCATGGCTGCATGGACGTTGCTTGTTCCAAGTTTGCTTCACGTTGTGGGCTCACTCTAAATCTCCAGTTCATCTAATGGGTCATCTTTACTTATTTAACAGGATGTTGTCGAAATCATGAATGAATCCTTGCATGATAAGTATGTTGATGAGCATGGTTTTGTGGATTTTGGTCGAAGTGGGGGAATGAGTCAACAGAAAGAAGCTAAGCGATTCTTAGGATTCTTAGTATGTTTGGTTTTATGTCATTCTTTTATAGAACAACAGTGAGGTCTATTTCACAGTTGTTGGTTGTGATGTAAATAAATGTGAAATGTTTTTCACACTTCTAAAACTGTGAGGTTAGTTTCACAGTTATTTATGAATGTGAAATGGTTTGGTTTTTGACCTTTCTAAACTGAGAACTGTGAGGTCAATTTCACAGTTATTTTGCTACTTAGTATGTGTGGTTTATTCGTTATTTATCAGTTGTTTATGATTGTTTGTGCACAACTGTGAGGTCAATTTCCCAGTTATGATTGTTGAGGTCACTTTCTCAGTTATTGTGCATAACTGTGTGATAGATTTCATTGTTTTTATGTCATTCTTTTATAGAACAATAGCGAGGTCTATTGTTATCCCTATGTGTGGATTTAATTTCAAGTAACTGTTATGTGCTTGAATGTGTTGAGATCAGCTGGTTATTGGGGGTATAATGGAATATGAACACTTATGAAGAATTATTCCATAAGGTGCTCAAATTACATTATACCTGTGACCGCTCCTCCACTGTGGCCACAGATGGGGGTTCAGTTACTATGGATATGCTTAAGCAGTTCATAGGATACTGATGCCTTATATTGGTTTCCTGAAAAATGGGTCTTGTAAGGCGTGAATAGGCCTAAGCCGTTCACAAATAAAGAGGATGTTTTCCAAGTAGTACGACTTATTGTTCAGACGGGAAAAGGTAAGGTCAGGTAACGTAAGGTGTTTACTGCTTTCCAAATGTGATATTATGCAACTTGTCTATGTGTTGCATTTTATATGGCATATTGCTGCATGCATAATAACTTGCTGAGATTCTTTCTCACCCCTTTTCCCTTTAATTTTTTTAGATTCAGCTGAGACAGGTAGACCAGACCGGTGAGGCCGGGAAGGAGTTGGGACCATCTTTTGGGTTGTCAGGGTATGTGTAATGTTAGGAGTTGGGAATAAGTGTGGTTATTATTAAATTGGATAAAGTTGTATATAAAGTTTTATAAATACTTTCCAATGAAATGTTGTAAATTAAATCAGGTTATGGTTTGTTTTAAAACAGGTTGATATCACCTCCTAGTGGAGTGGTCATGTCGTTTTGTTTTTAAAAGTTTTTAATTTAATGGGAGGTGGTTTGGGGACCCTACAACTGGGGCACGAATTTTTAGGCCCTGGGGTTGGGGGCCTCACACGTTACCTCAGTTTACCTTTCTCGTCTGAATAATAAGGCGTACAACGTGGGAGTAAACTCCCTTCATTTATGAACTGCTTAGGCATATTCACATCTTATAAGACTCATATTTCAGAGAACCATATAAGATACTAGCTATCTGTAAGGCTTTTGGCTCAATACAGAAGCTATAACCCCAATCTGTGGCCACAGAAGGGGACAGTCATAGGTATAATGTAATCCGATCACCTTATAGAACAATTTTCATAATTGATCGTATTCCATTATACCCCTAAACATCAGCTGATTGAAACACATTTAAGCACATAATAGATACTTGAAAAGAAATTCACCATAGGGATAACAAAATAACAATATGATATTCATACTCATGTTCAAACCAATACAATAGTGCAATATATATTTCATACACTATTTGAATCACCAACCATGAATATGTAATCAAATATGAGCACAATGCATCACAAGTAAGCTCTACATATTCATTACACAACATTGAGTAACCTTCTTAAAGGTTCAAGATCAAATTACCAAGTTTTGAATAACTTTGGTTAAGTTCCCATCAAGCCTTGCAATCATATTCCGTACAATATTTAAACCTCTTTCTCTTATCCAATTTGACAATTTGAGACACCATTGTATAGCTAAAGTGTTGTACTTTAATTATAGTCAAAGAGGGTTTAATTATATACTAGGTAGATTAGGTTTTTAATGCTTGAAAAATGGTTCAGAAGTAATAGGACAGGGCACGACTCGTGCCCTATTCCAGCACGAGTGCACTTTTCTACACGAGTCGTGTCACGATTGCACAAAAGGGGGACGACTCGTGCCACAGGGCACGACTCGTGCCCTTCCCCAGAAACTCAGAAACAGAGCAGCAACATCAGCAAATCAGTAACATTAACCAACTTTGCTCATATCCTTTTGCTGCAAACATCAGTACTCAAAACCCCACTTCAGCCAAACACATTCTAAACCATTTCTCCCATTCTAAACCAAGGCAAATAAACCAAAATCCACATGCAACACTTTCCCTTAAGCCATTAACATCTTAACATCAATTATACCAATAATCTTTCAACTTAAACCACCACCCTATAACCAAGCTCAGTTCAACCTTTACCCAAAACAGTTTCAACTCAAATAAAATTGTTCTAAAATACCAAGAATTATTTCTTACAACAAAATATCAACTTAAACATTGAATGAACAATTATTTGAAAGAAGTAAATAATAACTTACTAAATAATTCGAAAATAAAAAAATCTTTCTTCGATAGATGCGCTCCCCTCGACTTCACGAACAATAATATGGAGACGGATCGAAGAACGGAACAACGGTTGATTTGTTATGAATTTAGGAAGGAAAAGGTATGGTTTTTTTTTTTTTTTTCTTTCTTCAAACAGAGGAATAAGGTTGAGGCTTTCTCCAAATGAATTTCCATGGCAAAATGAAAGATAAACATTAACATTTTCCACTTAAGCTCCTCAAGCAAGCAAGCAACTAAAATTAGATTTCCATAGGTTTCAATCTCTACACCTAAGCACCTCAACACTTTAATACTTTTTATTTAAAATTTCAAATATTATAATTTCACCACAACATTTCATATTTGTTTCATTTAGACATTAAATAATTAAATTAACTTTATTAACATCCTAAAATCACATAAGTTGTCAAAGTATAAAATGAACACATAAAACTTAACAAATAGCACGAAAGGCATAAAGGAGATGCTACACCCCCAACCCCACGTGCTCAACATGTGCTAAAATGGTGCCTAGGATTAAGGTCGTGACACGACTCGTGCCCTCAGGTACGACTCGTGCCCGCGTCTGTTTTCTGTCCATACGTGAGAGTCCTTGGTTGGAAAGGTTTTGGTTTGGTCAAAGATTTACCCTAATTGTTAGGGATTTATATTTTGATATAAATATAATCTTTTGAGCAGCCAAAACCATATCTAAGCCTAGGGTTTATGAAACTCTAGATTTTGATATTTATTGAGAATCAAAATATCAAAAAAAAAAACTCCCAAATAATGCCATTGTTTTTTGGCAATTGATTATTGAATATTGATTCAAAAATCGAAAGGATCATCTATTAATCGAACAAGAAGAGTTCTTGGTTCGTTCGCGTGTGGATCACCATTAGATGGAGGTTGTTTTATCTCCTAAAGCTTGAAGATCTCAATTGTTGATTCATCACCAAGGTTGAACAAGGAAGATAGAAGATTCGACAACAAAATTCTAAGGTTGAATTTTGAGATCCGTTTTGAACAAACAAATCGCATTAAGGTATGTAAATTCTATTTCATGTTTCTAATCTTTTCATGCTAGACGGATTTAAGGGCTAGGGTTTTGTTGTTGTATAAATATTTTCCGCTATGTTTGTAACCCTAAAACCCAACACCAAGCTGGTGGCGCTGTGAGGCACGAGGATTCACGTTGTAGAGATCATTAGTTAGCAAGAAAGTGAGCGGGGATGTGCAAAGAGGATCATTGGGAATGAAGACTCAAGGCATAGTGAAACCGACATTTATGTTGAAGCGTCGCTCAGCTTCAGCTCACTTGAATAACTAGACAATAGGATGTCACTACCAGCGCATGGAAATTTGTTTCGCGTTAGACAAACACGGGTGGGAGATTATGACGGATTTGGTTAGTCTCTAGGTGGAAGATTGTTGTGGCTAGAGTCCTAACCAAGAACAAATTCAGGAAGGAATTTGCTGGACAACAAGAATCATGACCGTGAATCAAACCATGGGCAGCCGATGGAGTGGACCGGTTGATTCCCGTAGACAACAGGGGAGGTCGTACGACACATAATGCAAGCAATGGTCAGGTAGCTTCGGCTGGGCTGAGCTGAGCAGGATTCTGATAGGATTTGGTTTCCTAATAGTGGTAGACCTTTTCACTTGGAGAGAAAGAAGTCCTTTTTCTTCTTAGACAAGACATTCCTTATTGACCTAGGACTAGGGATTATTGTATCCTATAAATACACGTGATAGTCTAGAATTAAATTTGTAACATCATTGAAAATATTAAAAAGAATATGTTGGCTTGGTAGCATCTCCAGACATAATTGTAGTTGCAATGAACCGGGTAAACTTTTCGTGTGATTTACTTTTCGTGGATGTCTATAACTATATAAAGGCTGAAGTGCAAAGCACTTCAGCACACCCACTTTTTTCCCGCTCAAACAAGAACCTGGACCAAATAAGAATTAGATTCATCCCCAAAATCAATTACTACTTAATACACCCCTTAGTTACTCATAAACCAAAAAATACGACAAGAGCGTAGAAAATAAGCCAGGCCCTTTAATATTCCATTATATTCTTTATTCTCAATCTCTCTACTTCTCTCCGGGTGCGTCTCGCCTCCTCCTCTCTCTTCTGTTGCCGCCCCTCTCTCTTCTTCCGTGGTCGCCGTTGCCGCTCTCTCTCTCTCTCTCTCTCTTCTGCAAGCAGCCAACAAGGTGATTTCCTTATCTATGTCATTGCTTGGAAATTGTATTTGATTATTTATTTTGATCTAAAGTTGTTTCAATTTCAGCATCCTGTTGATTTTGGAATTAAACTACTCGAGACTGATGCAATGGTCATTCCGGGCTTGTATAGATTTGTCCAGGTATGATGATTTCTATCTCGAAGCTTCGATTCTCACCTTAAAATTCACGATAAAACATAATTGAACAAAAATCAACATAAGAAATTCCTGTAACTATTTGATTTTATTGAAGTTGAAATTGAACATAATTGTGGAATTTTAGGGTTAGAGTTGAGAAGTAGGAACCTTTTTTCTAAAATTAATCTTCTCAAATTCGTCTTTCTTTTTCAAGGTTAATTACTGCTAAATTAATTTATTTGGTCAAGTTTTTTTTTCTCTCTAAATAATTCAGCTCTTTGACATGGTTCAACACACTCCGCATCACATACTGTAGATCATTTTACTTTTTCTTTGGGGATGGGAAGGTAATCTCTTGTTATATCATTGTCTTTTATCCTGCATCCCCTACCATTTTGACCAAAACCAACTTAGACATAGTAATAATGAAATATATGGATGAGGGCAACTTTTATTATGACCTTGCTTTAAACCAAATTGGATGGTGGAAAGGCTTCATGTACTGACCTCATGTGATTGACAAAAGGCTGAGTTTTGGGGAATGGGTGAGGGAGCGGCGGTTCCTGAGATTTGTGTTGAGTATATGTCGATATGCTATAGTAAATAATTGACATGATTTCCATCCATCACTGATATCTTATTTTTATATATAAGTAGCATTACTGATAACTTCTTAGTAATTTAACATGTAAATCTCAAAGTCAAAAAAAATATTTTATCCAATTTTTCTGACCTAATCTTGTAGTAAGGTAGTCGAGTTTAGCAATAACGTGGGATTGGGGAAGAATTTAGGTTCCCCAAGGTTGTTATGCTGCATTCTTGTGTACATAAGGCTGAGTTTTGGGGAATGGGTGAGGGAGCGGCGGTTCCTGAGATTTGTGTTGAGTATATGTCGATATGCTATAGTAAATAATTGACATGATTTCCATCCATCACTGATATCTTATTTTTATATATAAGTAGCATTACTGATAACTTCTTAGTAATTTAACATGTAAATCTCAAAGTCAAAAAAATTATTTTATCCAATTTTTCTGACCTAATCTTGTAGTAAGGTAGTCGAGTTTAGCAATAACGTGGGATTGGGGAAGAATTTAGGTTCCACAAGGTTGTTATGCTGCATTCTTGTGTACATAAACCCCTCTTAGGCCAGTTATCTAAGTTCTATTCAATGACGTTGTAATATCGTTTTTCCTTTCTGATATTGTTCAAACTCATGGCTATTCCTAGCTTTGGCTTTCATGTACTATCAATGACTATAGAAGATGGTGAAGAAGTTGTCAACGCGAAAGCAAGGTACAAACTTTTACTCAAGGTACAACTTGTTTACAATGACATGACGTGTTACTGTCAACTTAGTGGCAAAACTCATGGTGCTCTTGCTCTAAATTATGTGGATCGAGTTGATTCAATTTGATTTTAGTGCTCATTTTCTTCATTAGTTTTGATTTAATATTTTCTTCTTTATCAACAAGTGAATTCATTTCTGAATGGGCTAGCTCTCATTTTTTCATAATGAAAAGTGTCGGTACAGCCATGATGTAGAAGAATATAAGGATCAGGTAAACTATTGATACCACTCTTTATGCCTATTCCGCTGCATGGTGTTTTGTATGTGTCTGATTGGTCAACTGTTTATGATGAGGTTATATGTTTTTAAATGCGTAAAACTCCGTCGATTTGGAGGGAAACTGTCCGTTTCTTGGTGAAGAAGGACCGTGCCCCTATGGCCTGTCGACTGTCGTGTAGATATTCAGGCACACATGAAAATGATGTTGAGTCTGGAACTTTGGAAGTTGGGAAGAACACTGAAGTGAATGTGTTAAGGAAATATGTCCAGAAACTTTTATGGAAAAACAAAATGAAGTTCCCCAAGGCAGGCAGATGCTCAGCTCAAACTTCTTGGATTTACGGTAGGAGCAGATTCCTTAATCCCCCTTGCTTCCACTTTTTTCAGTAGTTGTTGGAGAGGGTTAGAATTGTACAAGGACATTGCAGCTTCATAAATCAACAATATAAAACAATGTGCTTGAAACATTATCATATGCACCAATTAGATGATGAGTATCAGATTATACAAATAAAAAATCAACAGATTTCTAATATACTAATTCTACTTGCTTGAATTGCAAAATAATTCGAAAAAGAAGCTAGTAGAAAACAAAGAGGAAGGTGATAAAATTGTTACAAATGGTTCTCATGTTACCAAAGAAAATGGTTGTAGTGAATTGGCCAATGATTCCGTCCATGAAGCGGAGTGCTGTCAAGAGGTTCCTGAAGAGGTTGTAAATCTTGATGAGACAGATGAACAGAGACCCCTGAAGAAAGGAAAAACTATACTGGATGGAAGTTGTGACATTAATGGAATAACTACTTGTATGTGTATGTATTTCTATTATTAGTGAAAGCAGATGATATTGTTATTATTCTTTTCATATATGCTAATTTCCTTGGTATTTTCTGTCCCTAGATGCTACTTTAATAAAAAAAATCTAATCATTATATACTTGCAAAATTAGATGTTTAAAAAGTGGATAGTTTGTATCAAAATAAATAAATAGTGGATAGTAAAAAAAATTATAGTTGTTGCCATTAAATCCTTAAAAAAAAATATTCTAAATTAACTATATTTATAATAAATTCTTTAATTTAATTTCTGTTATTTGTCGAAGTTTTTGGGCCGTGCGTTTAACGCACGGGTGTAGCACTAGTTGTTCTTAATAATCGCTCCATAGCTTGAGCCGTCCGCTGCGTTGATTTCCCAACAGTTAAAGGCATGACGTTCAACATTTGGTTTGGAAATTAGAGCACACTAACCTCAATTAATAACGCCAACAAAACATTTAATTACTCCAAAATGCAAAATGCAAAGGTAACTGTCTCTAAACCAAAATGGCTTCATTATAATTTATTCTATTATTACTGAATAAAACATATACTCTTCACCACAATTCAGCAACTTCACCAACAAAAGACATCTCTATTCAACAATTCGCCATAAATTTGGCACACGAAAAATGAATAACAAAAATATTCATCATCAACTTGAATGTGATCGCTGCCAACATGTTCTTGCACGCGAATCTTAAACTTTGAATAAAGTCTCCATTTAGGTTGAAACGACGAATAATTTGCTGGCCGCAGTTTGATAGACGTATATAATCCTACAACTGGCTGGGCCATCTCCCTTGTGATTTACTTGTTTCTACCTCACTTATACCATACCATGATGGAATTCCAGTAAGACTAGGCAATATTTATTTTAGGTCAGACCAAAAAAAAGAAAGTAAGACGACATCTATTGTGGGACGGAGGGAGTATGACAAAAAGAAAGCTACACACCTGGGAGGATCACATATTTTTTGGCGTATAAGGTCATAGAGAAACGTAGAATTCTAATGACATAATATTGGGGTTGATGGTCTACGCTTGTTCTTGACAATCCTACATTACATACATGATGCATACAATACAATTAAGGTATGCATACAAATTTTATATATGTATACATTTATATGTATAATACAGTACATGTATATATGTAGTCGTGGATTTGGACGACATTTCTTTAGTCTGTTTTCTAGTACCCCTCTATTGCTCTGATATTGGACAAGTCATCCGGTTAGCAGATACTCCCTCCGTCCAAGTACATGTTTCACAGTTACTGTTCACGCGTGGATTAAGGAAAAAAATAATGATATAATGTGTGAGTGTAAAAGTAAAATAGGAGAGAGAATGAGTGGAGGAAATAGTAAATTATAATGGTGTTGTGAGTATTAAAATAATGTAGGAGACAAAGTGTGAAGTATGTAATTGGACGCCCAAAATAGAAAGTGTGAAGTATGTAACTGGACGGAGGGAGTATATAAAGGGGTTGTGTAAGTGTTTACAACTCTATTAGGAAACCAAGGGTTAATGGGATTTATTATATGTAGGAACCGAAAAAGTCCAACTATTTTACCCTTGAGCTTCCCCATTTTCCCACAACTGAGACCTGCGTTTGCCTTGTCAAATACTTCTGTTCAAGTATGGTGTTTTACTACTCCCTCTGTCTCGAATTGGATCTCAAAACCTTTTTCAAATTTGCTCGAAAGTTATTTTTTTTTTAACATTCATTTTGGGAGGATGAGTAGTTAATAACATCGCAAAAGTACACTAAAATAAAATTATTCCCTTTTTTAAAACGCGATATTTATATGAGACGGACAAAAGACATTCGTTCTTGAAAAGGAGGTATATCTGACGAAGGAATTTGATACAAATGTCAAGGCAAGATTCCAAATTTGAATTAGTATAATAGATCTGATAATTCGAAGTAATACTCAACTTAATTACCGGGTCACATATAAATCATTTGTTCCATTATGTTAAGGACTTAGATTCGAATGCCAAGATTGTACAAGAATATGATAAGAATATTGTAATCAAAATTAAAAGGGTCAAAATTGATAAGATTATTGATTTTAGTGTAGAAAATGTTTTTCCCCCTAAAGTTAAAGGTGTTAAAAATGACAACTTTAAAATGAAGGGGTTGAAAGGACTAGACAATACTTCTTTCGATTGCAGATGTAAAATTTGGGTTGATAACTCAACAATCCTCCCCTTCCCCGGGACTTGGGTTGATACCCCCCCCCCCAAACATGGACTTGTTGCAGCAATCCAATGTCAAAACAAATAATATTGGAAGTTTTGGTTTCATCTTACAAACACACAAGGATAGATATTAAATTGAACGTAAAAATCAAAATGTATTGAGTATGCCAAAGCCAGAATTGAACTTAGGTAAGTCTAAGTTCCAAAAGGGTTTCAATTGACCAAAAGACCACCAGATACTGCAAAGAGATGCGATTAAGTTAAAGTCTTGAAAGCACCCACCGCATCAATCTTCACTTCAATCATTAACTTATCATTCACTACATAATTCTTTCCTTTGTCTTTGAGATTTCTTAGAGAGATGAAACTACTAAATCCCCAATACACCAACGGCGAGTCACAGAACCAGTGGCCACGTGAACGTGATACTGAAAGGGAAAAGTAAAAAGTTCACAGTTAATTACACCACAGGTTAAATTGCATTGCCCATTTTTAGCTCCAACAATACGTTAGGTGAATTGACCTACCTTTCCATTCATGGTGACTAGTTCCAGATTGGTCCTTTACTCGCATCTTGTATTTTGCATAAATTCTTGAATTGTTAGCCAATAATTTGAGATCAGCAACTTTTAGATATATGGACAAATGTGTGCCGCTTCCACTCCCCTCACCTTTCGGATAGAGAACCAACATCCTATGTTCAGTATAAAAAGCCATATACGGAGTATTAAGCAGTGATAACACATTCATATAATGTGGAAAATGAACATCAGAAAAGAATTATCATACCACTTGACTTTTCCAATTTTAAAGTCCTCAGAAGAGATTTTTCCCTTTCTTGAAGAGAAATTTTCTATAGTCCATGTGTAAGAATTATTGGTGGTTGGCGGCTTCGTCATGGATAAGCAACTCTCCTTGACTGCAAACTTTGGGGTGACAAAAACCTCGACTCCAAACACACAATTGTCCTGAAAGAGGTATCCACTTGAAACGTCCTTAAAGATCTTTAGAGGAAGTAATTTAGCAAAACCCCATTTCAACTTCATCGAATGAAACCGCCTCTTCTTCCCATTCGCATCTGTGCATATTACATATTCAAATTAATTAAAGTTGTAAATCATGTGGCCCTCAACCAGTGTGCCAGACTCCCCGGCATTAAAAATACAACAAATAATATTTTTTATTAGAATAAATATTAACATAGATATGATTGGTCAAATTGAATAAATTTATGTTTAATAAAGTTGGACTATCATATTGGAAGGGTATTTCCAATTAGGACATGTTTCTATTTGGTTATATATAGATTAATTTTATTTATTAACAAGGACTAAAGAAGAATTCAAGCTATTTTGATAGATCAGTACCTTGGATAGTTAGATAGTTTTCTCGGACATGATCATACACATAAAATTTGAAGTAAGCATTGACCTCCCAACTCTTAGGAAGACTTCCGGTATCAACAATGCCTAGATAGAGTGAGATGTGATTTTCGCCTTCATCGGTTGTATTTCCATTTGGATACAAAACCAACCTCCTGAAATCCCAAACATCAAATGAGAGTGATTAAAGAATGAATTCAAACTTTCAGTTAATGGCTGAGGACACACGATAATCGCCATCGAGCTACAACTCAAAGCGTCATCCAATGTCCCTTTTCATACGAGAGGTCAAGGGTTCAAACGCAATGCTTTTCTAGTACTTTCGAGTGTCAGATTGTAATAGATGAAGTTATTCATTAATAAAATATCTATATAAAAATAAGAGAGAACACACGATAATCCTCGAACTATATACGGTGTACCATTTGTAGCCGCCCGAATCAAAAGTGTCAGAATCAAGTTTGTCAATTCCAGCTTCAGAAAGCAGGGAGAATGACTCAACTTTGAGCATGTAATGGGCAGGCTCATTATCTCCACTGGATCTTCTTGAAAACCCTGCATGCAATGCAACTTAAAAACCTCTTAGATTTACATACAAATATTACATTATACTCTCTCTGTCCCTAAGGCCCTGCTTACGAGTTTAAAAATGGAGAAAAAGGGAAAGAAAGGGAAGGAAATTTTAAAAAAAATCCTTCGTTAGCTTGCTTCTGAGATTTTTTAGGGAGGAAGGGGAAAGAAAGGGAATTAATTTTTTATAGGATTTTCCTCCCAAAATCGAGGGGAAGTGGAAGGAAAGAAATTGGAAGCTTGACAATTTTTTATTATCACACTTTTACTCTCACATTTTTTATAATCTCATCATTACCCTAATCTTATCCTCCCTCCCTCACTTCTCTCCCTCCTTGGCCATTTACACACAAACAGTAGAGAGAGAGAGAGAGAGAAGAGATGAGGAGCTAATACTTGGTGAAAGAGGGGGAATTGATTGAAGAAATGAATGAGGGAAGAACAAGTTGAAGGGAGAGCAGTAGTGGTGCTTTGTGAAATTGTTTGAATTAGGGTCTGGAATCGCTGATTTCAGTTTCTCCATTGGTGAGGTCCTGACCGAGTGAATGAATTTTGTTACAATGCCTGGGCTATATTTTCAGGCACTTCATTCTAATCCACTAGTATTTGGATAGTTATTTTTTGGGGCAGCACCACCATACACCATATGGAACAAAATCACAAAATCTTAATATTAAAAATAAATTTGGTAATATTTTATTTGTTTCATCGATATCAATATTGAACTCAGTATCTTTTAATATTTGCACCGATAGATATTTGCGACAATACGCAAATGTGCTATATGCAATGCTCAATTAGCTATTGGAGTTGATCCGTTTGTTAATTTGTCATACAATTTCTCTTAATGATATTTTCTTAATTTTTGCTGTCACTATGTTTGGGTATATAGATTAGATAAAGTAGGATGGTATGAGCTTTAAGTCCTCTTGCACAAGGAGGATGATGATTCACTCTTGAAACTGTTAATTGACTACAGAAATAAAGAAATAAAGGGAGTGCAATGCTTTTCAACCAGGTTTTTTATAAATGAGGGTATGAAAGTCATTTTCTTTTCATTTCCTCTCATTTCATTTCAAAACTCGGGAAGCTTAGAAAATTTTGTTTTTCTTTTCATTTCCTTCCCTGACTCGGAAGCACATCGGAAAGAATTTAAATTCACTTTCCAATCTTTCTTTTCTCCCTTTTTCCCACCCCTCACTTTCTTTTCTCTTCATTAAAAACTCGAAAGCAGACCCTAAACATTTTTCACTTTGAAAATTTGAATCTTAAACATTTGTTAGTAGAAAAAATACATAAAAATCTTTAATTTTATCAATTTGCATCATGAATATATAGGGATTAAATAATATTTGTTGTTTGATGAAGGATGATATAGTAATTTCTCTATCAGAAAAATATTGGAATAAGTTTTGAGCAAATGGAGTAGTAATGTAAGCAAAAGTGTACCGGAACCGATGGATGCCATTAGAACTTGAGTAGTGTAAGGAGGATGATGCAGAAACTTGAGTTCGGATGATATTTTGACGAAATGGGGCTACCGACCGCTTTATCTTCCCCAACCATTAATTAGGTTTTGGGTAAATGGGGAGACGACAATTAATAAGCTTCATTCCCCAACCCTACTCTAATGCACTCCTGGTTAATTACAAGTCTTTTACTATATTTTTGCCTAAAAAACAATTAATATTTTTGTGGGGTTGGCTGACCTTTGATAACTAACTTTGTCCCAAAAATATAATCTCAATTTTATAAGTTTGGAAAATCAGTTTTTGGGAATTGCTTTTCATTTTTTCAATTTTTTATTTTATACTTTTATTATAGAGAAAATTACTTCTTAATCTTTCAATAAAACCTAATCTAGGTTCTAAGGGCCTGTTTGGTAACCAAATTAAGATCTTAATTTGAAACACTTTAAGAGATTAAAAAATTAAGATTGTTTGGTAAGGTAAATTTGAATCACTTAAATAATTAAGATTGTCTTTAAAAAGGCTATTAATTTTAAGTGGGCAAGGAGTAGATTAACAAGGTAAGAGGTGGAAAGAATGAGAAAAAAAGGGGAATGAGTTCAAATCCACACATCAACATATTTTATTTATTTATTTATTGTTACTTCCTTTTGTTGAAATATTTTTTCTTTTCATACAAATTATATTTGACCAAGTATGAAAATATAATTTTTTTAATATTAACATTTAATAATATTTTTATTAAAGTATCATTATATAATTTTTTTTTATTATTTGTCAACATTTGTGATCATATTTACCAAACTAATCAAGATAAATATTATTATGGGATAAAGAAAGTACAAATAAAAATATTTAAATATTATAAGATTAAAATTTACTTATAATAATAATAATAATGTACTCTCTCCGTCCCGCTAATATCCGCACTAACACTGTTTGCGCGGGAATTAAGTATGATATTTTAATAAAATGTTGTGAGTGTAAAAGTAAAATAGGAAAGAGAATGAGTGGAGGGAATAGTAAATTATTATGGTGTTGTGAGTATTAAAATAATGTAGGAGAGAGAATGAGTGGAGTAGGGTGAATATTTTATTAATATAAAGTTTCCTTTTTGGGAGTGTGCGGTTACATTACATACATGATGCATACAACACAATTAAGGTATGCATACAAATTTTATACATGTATGCATTTATATGTATAATACATGTATATATGTAGTCGTGGATTTGGACGACATTTCTTTAGTCTGTTTTCTAGTACCCCTCTATTGCTCTTATATCGGACAAGTCATCCGGTTAGCAGATATATAAAGGGATTGTGTAAGTGTTTACAACTCTATTAGGAAACCAAGGGTTTATGGGATTTATTATATGTAGGAACCGAAAAAGTCCAACTATTTTACCCTTGAGCTTCCCCATTTTTCCACAACTGAGACCTGCGTTTGCCTTGTCAAATACTTATGTTTCTGTTTAAGTATGGTGTTTTACTACTCCCTCCGTCTCGAAATGGATCTCAAAACCTTTTTCAAATTTTCTCTCAAGTTATTTTTTTTTACTCTGTCTCGAAATGGATCTCAAAACCTTTTTCAAATTTTCTCTCAAGTTATTTTTTTTTAACATTCATTTTGGTACGGATGAGTAGTTTATAACATCGCAAAAGTACACTAAAATAAAATTATTTCATTTTATAAAACGCGATTTGTACAAGAAGATGATAAGAATAATGCAATCAAAATTAAAAATTAAAAGGGTCAAAATTGATAAAATTATTGATTTTAGTGTAGAAAATGTTTTTCCGGCCATAGTTAAAGGTGTGTTAAATATGACAACTTTAAAATGAAGGGGTTGAAAGGACTAGACAATACTTCTTTCGATTGCCAACGTGGGATTTGGATTGATAACCCAACAATCCTCCCCTACCCCAACAACATGGACTTGTTGCAGCAATCCAATGTCAAAACAAATAATATTGGAAGTTTTGGTTTAATCTTACAAACACACAAGGATAGATATTAAATTGAACGTAAAAATCAAAATGCCAAAGCCAGAATTGAACTTAGGTAAGTCAAGTTCCAAAAGGGTTTCAATTGACCAAAAGACCACCAGATACTGCAAAGTGATGCGATTAAGTTAAAGTCTTGAAAGCACCCACCGCATCAACCTCCACTTCAATGATTAACTTATCATTCACTACATAATTCTTTCCTTCGCCTTCGAGCTCGCTTAGAGAGATGAATTTACTAAATCCCCTACCCAACGAGTCACAGAACCAGCTAGTTGATTCTGAAAGAGAAAAGTAAAAAGTTCACACTTAATTACACCACAGGTTAAATTGCAATGCCTATTTTTAGCTCCAACAATACGTTAGGTGAATTGACCTACCTTTCCATTCATGGTGACTAGTTCCAGATTGGTCCTTTACTCGCATTTTGTATTTTGCATAAATTCTTGAATTGTTAGTCAATAATTTGAGATCACCAACTCTTAGATATATGGACAAATGTGTGCCGGTTCCAATCCCATTACCTTTCGAATAGAGAACCAACATCCTATGTCCAGTATAAAAAGGCATATATGGAGTATTAAGCAGTGATAACACATTCATATAATGTGGAAAATGAACATCAGAAAAGAATTATCATACCACTTGACTTTTCCAATTTTAAAGTCCTCAGAAAGGATTTTTCCCTGACTTGAAGAGAAATTTTCAATAGTCCACGTGTAAGAATTATTGGTGATTGGCGGCTTCATCATGGATAAGCAACTCTCCTTGACTGCAAACTTTGGGGTGACAAAAACCTCGACTCCAAACACACAAGTGTCCTGAAAGAGGTATCCACTTGAAACGTCCTTAAAGATCTTTAGAGGAAGTAATTTAGCAAAACCCCATTCCAACTTCATCGAATGAAACCGCCTCTTCTTCCCATCCGCATCTGTGCATATTACATATTCAAATTAATAAAAGTTGTAAATCATGTGGCAAGACCTCAACCAGTGTGCCAGACTCCCCTTCAACATTTAAAATACTACAAATAATATTTTTTATATATCTTTTTTAGAATAAACATTAACATAGATATGATTGGTCATAGTTGAATAAATTTACGTTTAATAAAGTTGGACTATCATATTTGAAGGGTATTTCCAATTAGGACATGTTTTAGGAAGTAGAGTTCAAGCTATTTTGATAGATCATACCTTGGATAGTTAGATAGTTTTCCCGGACATGATCATACACATAAAATTTGAAGTAAGCATTGACCTCCCACCTCTCAGGAAGACTTCCGGTATCAACAATGCCTAGATAGAGTGAGATGTGATTTTCGCCTTCATCGGTTGTCTTTCCATTTGGATACAAAACCAACCTCCTGAAATCCCAAATATCAAATGAGAGTGATTAAAGAATGAATTCAAACTTATAAAACTTCAGTTAATGGCTGAGGACACAAGATAATTGCCATCGATCTATACCTCAAGCGGCATCCAATTTCCCTTTTCATACGAGAGGTTTCATACGAGAGGTCAGGGGTTCAACACAATGCATTTCTAGTACTTTTTTCAAGTCACTCTTGTAATACATCAAGTTATTCATTAATAAAATATCTATTTAAAAAAAGGACACACGATAATCCTCGAACGATAAACGATGTACCATTTGTAGCCGCCCGAATCAAAAGTGTCAGAATCAAAAGTGTCAATGCCAGCTTCAGAAAGCAGGGAGAATGACTCAACTTTGAGCATGTAATGGGCAGGCTCATTATCTCCACTGGATCTTGAAAACCCTGCATGCAATGCAATTTAAAAACCTCTTACATTTACATACAAATATTAAATTATAATCCCTCCGTCCCTAAACATTTTTCACTTTGAAAATTTGAATCTTAAACATTTGTTAGTAGAAAAAATACATAAAAATATTTAATTTTATCAATTTGCATCATGAATATATAGGGATTAAATAATATTTGTTGTTTGATGAAGGATGATATAGTAATTTCTCGATCAGAAAAATATTGGACATAAATTTGAGCAAATGGAGTAGTAATGTAAGCAAAAGTGTACCGGAACCGATGGATGCCATTAGAACTTCAGTAGTGTAAGGAAGATGATGCAGAAACTTGAGTTCGGATGATACTTAGAGCATCCACAATGGTAGAGCTATGACAAAGAGTTTTTTTGTAATTTCAAGATGCCACATCCTCTCCTAATCATCAAATAAAAACTCAAGGCTTTTTCTACAATGGTAAATCTTTTTCACCAACTTTTTTGTGGCTCCCACATTCAACACTAAATCATGTTTTTATTGAAATTATAATAATAAAAGAAAATCAAAAATAAAATTATTGTGTGATATTTAATGACCAACATGGGAAAATGGTTAAAATTAATGTAAAGAGCTCATGAGGAAAGCTCTTTGTAGAAGGAGTTGCTCTTTAGGAAGGAGCTCTCCAACTTTTTCAACAATGGTAAAAAGCTCTCTAAACTTTTTCATAAGAATAAGGAGCTCTCAAAAAGCTCCCATTGTGGATGCTCTTAGAACTTCGAAGAAATGGGGCTACCGGCCGCTTTATCTTCCCCAACCATTAATTAGGCTTTGGGTAAATGGGGAGACGACAATTAATAAGCTTCATTCCCCAGCCCTACTCTAATGCACTCCTGGTTAATTACAAGCCTTTTACTATACTTACACCCGTTACACCCGTGCGAACGGCAATATGTTAATTTTTACAAAAAAAAAATATATACAATTTTTTTTATTAAAAATTGAAAGTAAAAAATAAAACAAATAAATAATAATTTGAAATCAGTTATTTCTCTCAAGTCCATTTTTATGCTAAAATTATTTTTTATTTCAAATTAAACTATTTTTTTGGAAAAAAAAATTACTTCCTGCGCCTCGAAATGACTGCTCACAACTATTTCAAAAAATGGGTTATTTTGTTCAATAATTTTAAAGAGTTGTTATTTTGGGAATTATTTTTTAAAGTGAAATATTTTGAGAAAAAAAATCACTTATAGTACGTCTTTCACTTTCCCCATCTTCAAATTTACACAATCACTTTCCAAATTTTAAAAATAAAAACCATCCAATTATTGCTATCCGTAAAAAACATATAAAAAATCTTCCATTTTTTATTATTTAATTGAATGTAAATAATTGATATTTAAAAATTATGAAAACAAAGAATGTAAAATAACACACTCATTCCGAAAATAAGTATTTAAAAAAACAATACTGAAATTTAAACTCACAACATGATATTATACAGTAATATACACATTATACTCCAGTACATATCACACAAAAATACAAAAAAAAACCCAAAGTAAACCCAAATCAAACACAAAATCCATAATCCAATGAAGACCCAAACTTCTCACTTTCTTCTTCTTCTACCTGTTTTTCATTGACCTCACCGCCAATTCATGAACATCCCACCAAGATTTCAAATAAAATTCATAGTCAAGATGAATATTTCTCAAAAAAAAATCCAAAGCCATTAAATTGGTGAAATTAAAATATCAGACAAAAAACCACAATCAAGAGCCCATCTACAAACAAACCCACATCCAATTTCAAGATCCCATTTCAATAATTATGCCATGGGTGTATAAATGACTAAAATGCCCTTGACATATTTCCGAATTTAACCACTTGATGTTGACGTTTTGGACGCCAAATTTCCATTTTGGCCACCTTCTTGCTTTTAATATAGTATAGATTTTTGCCTAAAAAACAATTAATATTTTTGTGGGGTTGGCTGACCTTTGATAACTATTTTGTCCCAAAAATATAATCTCAATTTTATAAATGCACGATGACACTATCATAAATAACTGCAACTTATTTTTAAATGTGTTGTGATATTATCGTAAATAACTGAAACTGGCAGATTCTGAAATTATTATTTACTTATATTTTATTATTTTCTTTGTATTTTCGGAATTATTATTAGATATATAGTATTTTAATGTTTTAGAATAGATTTAGGAGATATTTTGTTATTTTTGAGTCATATTATGTTACTATATAGCTTAGGGGTAATTTTAGTAAATTTTGACTTGTTTTTCAAGTCGTAGGAGTCATATAAAATAGGATTATATGTTAAATCTGAAAATTAGACTTTGATTATTGAATTATAGAAAAAGGCTTAGGCTTTCATTATTGATTCTTGTTCTTTTCGTTCGGTCTTAAATGTCTAGCCTCAAAGGCATCATTTGGTATCAGAGCTCTGGTTCAAATATCAATGGCTGAACGAGGACGCGTTGGTCGTGGGGGACGAGGGGGTCAAGGGAGCGGCCGTGCAGCGGAGCCCCAAGAAGATGACCATCATCGCAAATGAAACCTTCGTGATATCGAGATAGACGAGATACGAAAACAGATTCAAATACTCCAGAACCGCATGGATCGTGTGGTGTTTCCAGCGAAGATGGGTTCAGATCCAGTTATTCCAGCCGATGATAGGGAGTATCGACAGGGGGTGAATTCCTTCGCCCAAAATCATGGATATCATGACAGGTATATTGCTGACCCTTCTAGGGATGTCGATGTGAGGATCAAAATTCCGGAGATCGAAGGTAAGGCAAATCCTGATGATTTCATTGATTCTTAGATTGATACTATTGAGTATAAAGAGGTTCTATGGAAAGTACATCAAGCTTTCACATACAAAACATCAAATACTTATATCCGTCTATATTTCATGAATATGTTTACATATAAATGACCCGCTTCCTCGTATCTTGCATTCATAATCCTCTATGTCCAACGCGATGGGTTTATGTTGACCCCACGTCCAAAAATCATAGTAGAATTGGTGCTTTTTTTCTTTAATTTTTTTACAAACTTGTAACTTGTATTGGTGCTCTAATTAAATGGATTGACGGATATGAAGCATAATGGAGTAGTCGGAGCAATGGGATATTAATTCCACATCGTCTAGGAAATAGGAATGAAATGCTAGGAATTGGAGTAGTATATATTGAGAAGCCTTAGCATTTGAAAACCAATAGGGATATTAATCCCACATCGTCTAGGAATTGAAATGCTAGGAAATGGAGTAGTATATATTGAGAGGTCTTAGCATTTGAATCTCATTAGGGATATTAATCCCACATCGTCTAATAATTGAAATGCTAGAAAATGGAGTAGTATATATTGAGAGGCCTTAGCATTTGAAAACCAAATGGGATATTAATCTCACATCGTCTAGGAAATGGAATGCTAGAAAATAGAGTAGTATTCGTTGAGAGGCCTTAGCATTTGAAAACCAAATGAGATATTAATCTCACATCGTCTATGAATTGAAATTCTAGAAAATGAAGTAGTATATAAGGGGTGTGTTTAGTAAATGACATTAGAGGGAATGAACCTAACCTTTATTTAGTCTATGTTCTAGTTTGAGCGGGAAAATGAGGGGTGTGTTGAAGTGCTTTACACTTCAGCCTTTATATAGTTATAGATTATAAAATATCTAGTATTAAAATGTAAATTTATTTATATTAAAATATTGATATTAATAATATTTTAATAGAGTATCATAATCAATTTTTTTTTCATTTTTTGTCAAAGTTTAGACAAATTTATCAAAATAATTAACAAGATAAAATTTTATTATGGGTCAAAGAAAGTACTAATAAAAAATATTTAAATATTATAAAATATAATCTAATTATAATAATAGTGACGTATATGTTGAAAACTTTATTTTATTATACACACATTAAGATTATTCAAATAATTTTTTGAATGTTAAGTTCAAACTTTAAATAAATTCAGATATAAGTGGTTTGTCATTACCAAATAAATTAAACTCTTAAAATTCAGCAACTTAATAATTTCAGTTCTACATTTTCAGAACTTAATTTTCAGTTTTACCAAACAGGCCCTTAGTCTTTTGTTTAGTTAGTCAAGTCAGTTAGAATGTTTAGGGATAAATAAGTGCTGATGCAGAAGTATTGTTAGGAAGGTAGTTTAGGATATTTTGTTTTGTAATTAATTTATGTTTTGTTGCTATAAATAGATGTAGTATTCATGATTAATGAATACACACAGAATTCTTTTATTTTCATGATTTATCTCAGCATAGTATTTTTCTGTTTCAACCTCATTTTCCTCCCCATTTCCATTTGGATACAGTACCAGTTTCCTGAAATTAACATTCAATCAAATTGAATTATTAAAAAGGTACTTGCCTCATGACCATTTTCTTTTAACAATTTAATTGGTCCCAAAATACATACTCCTTATCATATCCCTTGAATACATATAAAAAAGGGACGGATGCCCGCTTCTCAGAGGATAGAAAAACGCTGAATTCTAATGACATAATATTGGGGTTGATGGTCTACGCTTGTTCTTGACAATCCTATTCCTACATTACATACATGATGCATACAACACAATTAAGGTATGCATACAAATTTTTTATATGTATATATTTATATGTATAATACATGTATATATGTAGTCGTGGATTTGGACGACATTTCTGTTGGAAATCAAATTATTGCACCACAGATTAAATAAACAATTTAATCAACAGTAGGGGATTTATTTATTGATCAAGTCAAGAACGTACCAATTAAGCCAATAGCAAAACCGAAAAGCAATGGAACAGGATCAGGAAAACAGAACAGAAACAAATAAACAAACGATTAGAAAACTTATCATGATTTGATCGAGTCGCCTTAGGAAGACTGTCCTAAGAGAAAATATTGCCCCCAATTGGTGCAACTCAGGTACAGGCAAATTTCTCCGAGGATAAAACGATCACGGATTACGTACCACAATATAGCACACAGGTAGGTAATCACCGGCGGTCCTATCTCAGTCGCCTTGAATCTCACGAACGAATCTCTATGAACGGGAGTAATCGAAACAATGAAAGGAAGCAAGAGAATTGTTTTTCTCTTCAATCTCTCATAGAAAACTCGGCTGGGAGAAAAGGAGTATTTATATATATGGTATATTAGGGTTTTAAGCCTTAAAAGGACCAAAAACCTGATACAATTCGGCCCAGGAAAACACCAGATTCGTCACTAGCGCGGCCGCCCTCGAGGCTTGCGCGACCGCGCTAGTCACCAGAAAGTTTTGCTGAGCTTAAGACAACCAAGCGCGGCCGCCCTTGGCATGAGCGCGGTCGCCCTCCTTGCCAGAAACTCAAACGCGTTTTTCCTTTGCCAAATTCAGTCCAAACACAACAACACAACTATATCAAAGATCTATGGACTTCCATACCACAAATATCAAATATTCCAACAATCCCCCACAAGTTCATAGAAATATGACATGTACAGATTGTCCATTGTCATGCTTTCAATAATGGTACCTTCCGGCTTGAACTACTACCTATGTTATCCAACGCAAACCTCCATAGGACCAGATGAACGGGTGTCTTTGATCTGATGCCTTTGGATGTAGAGGCCTTTGCTGGTAACAAACACGACAAAAGCTATGATAGGCCCTCTATCGAACACTTGACGCTTATAAGCCATACGTCCCGATCCTCTATCATGAGTGCTTTCAAGGAATAACCCGAATTCCTCTAGTTGCGGCCAACAACAACACTCACTTAGCTGGGCATCTCAGAAGATGTACTGCTAGCATCTTGTCTAAAAGACTTGATCCCATTCAAAGTTCCAAACTTTTACTTTATTAGCAGCAACGAGCACCTCTAAGGCTATTCAGGGGATAGACTCGTACATGTAACATGTCAATCTATAATTAGGTGCTCCGACTCACCCACGCTCTTGTTATTACCACATTGAATCTCCTTTGTGGGATCTCCACTCCCGGGTAGATTGGGTTGCAGCTGCGTTTGAATCGGACGGGGTTCGGTCCATCCCCAACCTAGATTTTTGAACTAGAGCAAATTCTAGCTCCTTTGCTTAAAGGATCACCGTGTTATCCTTGGTACCAACATAATCAACAAATAGCCTATCACCTTCCGAGACACTAGATCCCTTATAGATTTTAATCTAATTTGGATGTGCCTCCTAGTTTTACGATTGTACTTGACACTTTTCAGCTCTCAATTGTGGCAAATGTTGTCACAATGTACGTGAGATAACATGCATGTGGCTTATCGACCATAGGCAGCAACGCATAAGTCCTCGAAGCCATTCAGCCTTCCAATCCAAAGAGTGTCAAGGGCAACCACCCGGCCTCAAATGTAGACCTGGACAGCAACAGAGTTTGTTTGGTCGACCTCCAGCGACTCGCAGCCTCCGCCAAGGTGAAAACATACTCGTACACCATAACTCCCTGAGTTATAGGCAATCCAAATGCATCACTATATCCTTCAAGAATGTAAGGATATCTCCCGTAATGCAGCCCAAGGGAAATCGTTCTCTTCAAGTACTTGAGAACTCTATCAAGAGCTTCCCAACGTGCTTTTGCTGGACATTGAGTATATCTAGCCAACCTAGTAACCGAGTAGGATATATCCGGTCTAGTACAATTGGCAAGATACATCAAACTTCCAATAATCTGAGAATATCTCAACCGAGCCATCTGCATACTCCACTTTCATTCTTAGTAAGAGCAGATGAAGGATCATATGGAGTCTTAGCCACTTTGCAATTCTTATAACCAAATTTCTCAATTACACTTTCGATATAATGAGATTGCGATATGGTTATGCCACTAGTTGAACGAGTCAACTTAAGGCCAAGAATCACACTAACTACTCCCATATCCTTCATCTCAAACTTACTTTTTAAGAATTCCTTAGTAGTATCAATTATCCTCATATCCGTTCCAAACAAATGTAATATCATCGACATACGTACATAAGACAATACTACTATCACCAATACTCTTGCTATAAACACACTTATCAAACTCATTAGTAACAAAGCCAAACGATGAGACAATTTTATCAAATTTCTCATGCCATTGCTTAGGGGCTTGTTTAAGTCCATACAAGGACTTAACAAGTTTACAAACCTTTCTCTCATTGCCAGAGGCCTCAAAACCTTCAGGTTGATCCATATAAATTTCTTCCTCTAGATCGCCATGCAAGAAAGCGGTCTTAACATCCATCTGATGGATAGGAAGATCATATACAGAGGCCAATGCGATAAGCATTCAGATTGTAGTCATTCTAGCAACTGGCGAATAGGTATCGAAATAGTCTATTCCCTCCATTTGCTTGAATCCCTTAGCTACTAACCTAGCCTTAAACTTGTCAACGGTTCCATCCGGTTTCAGTTTCCTTTTGAAGACCCACTTACATCCTATCGTGCTACAACCAGGAGGGAGATCGACCAATTCCCATGTCCCATTAGAGACAATAGAATCCATCCCACTCTTAACATCATCCTTCCACTGCTTGGCATCAGAAGTAGCCATAGCAGCTTTGAAGGTTAGAGGATCACCCTCGACATTGTAAGTGATAAAATCATTTCCAAAGTCCTTGGTGGTCCTTGCCATTTTACTCCTTCTTGGTTCAATCTCATCGTCGAATGAGTTTGACCGAATCAACCCCACATTTGTCGCTCTCCTCTACTGAAGCAGAATGGAGTTAGTGGTCAAGTTAGATTCCTTAGGAAGTTCGTCCTTCATAGGAAACACATCCTCAAAAAATGTTGCATCACGTAACTCAACTATGAGTTCACATCTATGCCAGAAATTTCGCATTTTATAATCGAAATCTCAATGCATAACTTGTTTCGAATAACCTATAAAGATAGCATCAACAGCTTTAGGTCCAAGCTTTTTCCTTTTATATGCGGGTACAAGTACCTTTGCAAGGCACCCCCACACTTTTAAGTGTTTCAAGCTAGCTCGTCGACCTCTCCAAAGTTCAAACGGACTTTCCTTTCTATGTTTAGGAGGGACTCTATTCGTAATATGGCAAGCCGTATTCAAAGCATCTCCCCACATATATTCGGGAGCCCGTAACTTATGAGTAAACCGTTAATCATATCGCAAGGGTTCTATTCTTACGTTCGCAACACCATTTGAATGAGGGGTGTAGAGGAGTCTCTTCATGTACAATTCCGTTTTCTTGGCAATAATACATGAAGGGGTTAGACTCATATTCACCTCCTCTATCGACCTTAACCGTTTAAGTTTCTTGCCGATTTGTGTTTCGCTTCATTCTTAAATATAATGAATTTATCTAATGCTTCATCCTTAGAACTAAGCATATAGACATAACAAGATTTACTAGCATCATCAATAAAGGTGAGAAAGTATTTCTTTTTGTCTTTGGTCAACACGCCATTAAATTCACAAATATCGATGAACTAAATCTAGAATTTCAGAATTTCTCACAACCGACTTAAACGGTCCTTTGTAGATTTAGCTTCAACACATACATGACACTTAGAATTCTTATCAATAGCATGTTTAGGAGTAATATCTAAATTCATCATTCTTTTCAAGTAATCATAGTTAATATGTCCTAAACGACCATGCCAAACATTTGAAGATTCAATGGAATAAGAAACATGATAATCAACAGAACTAAAATTATTGTGCGAACAAACATCGCTTCAACTCTAATTTTAAATAAATCATCCGAGGAATAACCTTTCCCCACAAAACTACCGTAATCCAAAATTATGACCTTATTACACTTAAATGAAATCTCAAATCCTTCCCTAACTAGACTAGAACCACTAATAATGTTGCGACGAATATCGTGAACGTGATACACTCGATGCAAGGTAAGAATGCGCCCATTAGGAAACCTCAGTCCACGCGTCTAGTCCCAAGCACCTTTGCAAAGCACTAGAGTTCCCCATTATCACCGATCTACCACGCCAGCCGGGTAAGACACAAATAGCAATTTATCAAGACAAACGTGCACATTTGCCCTGCAGTCAACTAGCCACTCGTTAGGTTCATGACAAGCAAAGATTTCGTGATAAGAAGTTACATACTTTGTAACATTGCAGTCGATCGTCAACTCCAAAGCGCCGAGTCGATCATCATAATCCTTCTGACCCAACACAATGTTGACAAAGCAGGATGGTCATCGCCAGAGGCTTGTGGTCCTTTTCCTTTCTTGGACGGGCAAACCCTAGAAAAGTGTCCACCTTCTCCACAATTCCAGCAGCTTCGTTTTGCTTTTCGCTTCCTAAAGTTATTTTTCTTAACTTTAAGTTTATCATGGTTTTCTTTATCCTTAGAGTGAGTTTTCACACCTTTTCCTTAAACTTGCTTTTACCAAGCTATCATATTAGCAAGCAGTTTCCACAGTACACTAGGTCAAGCTACCGTTATGCACCTCCCGAATCGCAATTGCATTCATCAACTCATTGAGAGTCAAGCTTCCAAGACGATGCTTGAGGGTCATGCCGAATTCCCCAAGATCGAGGAAACTTCTTAATGATAGCCATGACAAATAACTTATCGTGAAGTCCCATGTCAAAGATCCTCGAGTGATTGCAAAATGATTTGGAGTTCGTGCACTTGATCGGTAACCGACTTTCCCTCACTCATGTGATAATTCAGAACTTTCCCACTTGGTACTTTTCCACACCGGAGTCATCGGTGCCGTACTTCTGGAAAGCGAGTCCCACAAACACGCAAAGAAACAGAGGAGCAGAGCAATAAACATCAAAGAGTGCATTCGACAAAGCCGATGTAATGCATCCTCGAACAACATCATCCTCGCTCCTTCTATAGTTTAACAAAGAGCCACATTAACTGGATCATCACCATTCGTAGCGGGACACTTAGATGTCAAAGATACTGCATGCCCTTAATTGACAAATGCATCTTCATGCGGCTCGTACCAACGCTTGAAGTTCTTGCCACCGAACTTCTCCTAAGATCGGAGGTGTCAACTAGGGACTTAAAGGGAGAGCTGTGAGGAACCACCAGACATGATCAAATAAAACTTATTTTCTCTTAGACTCGTTGGAAATCAAATTATTGCACCACGTATTAAATAAACAATTTAATCAACAATAGGGATTTATTTATTGATGAAGTCAAGAACGTACTATTAAGCCAATAGAAAAACCGAAAAGCAATGGAACAGATCAGAAAACAGTAATGTAAACAAATAAACAAACGATTAGAAAACTTATCATGATTTAATCGAGTCGCCTTAGGAAGACTGCCCTAAGAGAAAATATTGCCCCCAATTGGTGCAACTCGTGCATGTGCAAATTTCTCCGAGGATAAAATGATCACGGATTACGTACCACAATATATAGACACAGGTAGGTAATCACCGGCGGTCCTATCTCGCCGCCTTGAATCTCACGAACGAATCTCTATGAACGGGAGTAATCGAAACAATGAAAGGAAGCAAGAGAATTGTTTTTCTCTTCAATCTCTCATAGAAAACTCGGCTGGGAGAAAAGGAGTATTTATATATATGGTATATTAGGGTTTTAAGCCTTAAAAGGACCAAAAACCTGCTCCAATTCGGCCCAGGAAAAACACCAGATTCGACACCAGCGCGGCCGCCCTCGAGGCATGCACGACCGCGCTAGTCTCCAGAAAGTTTTGGTAAGTTTGAGACAACCAAGCGGCCGCTCTTGCTACGAGCGCGGTCGCCTCCTCGCGTAAACTCGTACGCGTTTTCCCTTGCCAAATTCAGTCCAAAACCAACAACACAACAATGTCATAGATCTATGGACTTCCATACCCACATATATCAAATGTTCCAACAATCCCCCACAAGTTCATAGAAATATGACGTGTACAGATTTTCCATTGCCATGCTTTCAATAATGGTACCTTCCGGCTTGAACCACTACCTATGTTATCCAAAGCAAACCTCCACAGGACCGCATGAACGGGTGTCTTGAATTTGATGCCTTTGGATGTAGAGGCCTTTGGGTAACAAACATGACAAAAGCTATGATAGGCCCTCTATCGAACACTTGACGCTTATAAGCCATACGTCCCGATCTCTATCATGAGTGCTTTCAAGGAATAACCCAAATTCCTCTAGTTGCGCCAACAACAACACTCACTTAGCCGGGCATCTCGTAAGATGTATCGCTAGCATCTTGTCTAAAAGACTTGATCCCATTCAAAGTTCCAAACTTTTACTATATTAGCAAAGAACGAGCACCTCTAGGCTATTCAGTGGATAGACTCGGACATGTAACATGTCAATCTATTATTAGGTGCTCCGACTCACCCCACAAACTTGTTATTACCACATTGAATCTCCTTTGTGGGATCTCCACAGGTAGATTGGGTTGCCACCGCGTTTGAATCGACGGGGTTCGGTCCCATCCCCAACCTAGATTTTTGAACTAGAGCAAATTCTAGCCCTTTCGTTAAAGGATCAGCTGTGTTATCCTTGGTACCAACATAATCAACATATCACCTTCCGAGACACTAGATCCCTTATAGATTTTAATCTAATTTGGATGTGCCTCCTAGTTTTACAGCTTGTACTTGACACTTTTCGCTTCTCAATTGTGGCAATGTTGTCACAATGTACGTAGATAATGTACGGGCTTATCGACCATGTGCAACTCGTACATAAGTCCTCGAAGCCATTCAGCCTTCCAATCCAAGAGTGTCAAGAGCAACTAATTCGGCCTCAAATGTAGACCTAGACAACGAGTTTATTTGGTCGACCTCCAGCGACCGCAGCCTCCGCCTAAGGTGAAAACATACCTCGTACGGCCATAACTCCCTGAGTTATAGCAATCCAAACTTGCATCACTATATCCTTCAAGAACAAAAGGATATCTCCCGTAATGCAGCCCAAGGGAAATCGTTCCCTTCAAGTACTTGAGAACTCTATCAAGAGCTTCCCAATGTGCTTTGCTTGGATTATTAAAAAGGTACTTGCCTCATGACCATTTTCTTTTAACAATTTAATTGGTCCCAAAATACATACTCCTTATCATATCCCTTGAATACATATAAAAAAGGGACGGATGCCCGCTTCTCAGAGGATAGAAAAACGCTGAATTCTAATGACATAATATTGGGGTTGATTGTCTACGCTTGTTCTTGACAATCCTACATTACATACATGATGCATACAACACAATTAAGGTATGCATACAAATTTTTTATATGTATATATTTATATGTATAATACATGTATATATGTAGTCGTGAATTTGGACGACATTTCTTTAGTCTGTTTTCTAGTACCCTCTATTGCTCTGATATTGGACAAGTATAAAGGAAGGGTCTGCAACTTGAAGGTTGTTACAGCTGTGTGAGTTGTTGTGAAGTTGTTAGTCAGTTAGAGATTCAGTTAGAGTGAGTTGTTAGTCAGTTAGAGATTCAGTTAGAGGTTCAGTTAGAGATTGTTCAAATGTAATGTATATATATAGATAGCTTGCTGTAACATTTCCTCGTAACACGTAATTCTCAATAAAGAAATCATGATTCAATCCTCTCTTCTCAATTTACATTTCGAGTTCTATTATGGTATCAAAGCCTGATGCTAAGCAGATTTCATCAATTCCGCTGCACATTCCATTGTTGTTTCTTCAAATTGCTAGCATATCTCTGTTCGATTGACATATTCATTTCATTTGATCATCAATTCCATGGCAACCATCGAGCAAATGGATGGCGGAGTTCCTCCAGCAGACGAATATGACATTGCTGATACAAATCTCCAACTCAATCCAACTCATCCTCTCGTACTTGCATCCCAACGATCATCCCGGTATGATTCTAATTACCGATGTTTTGCATGATTCAAACTACAATCATGTGAGAGCTATGATTGTTGCTCTCTCCTCAAAGATGAAGCTCGGAATTCTTACCGGTGTGCATAAACCTCCAAATTCTACTTCTAAATATCTTCTTCATTGGGAGCGATGCAATAATATGCTTATTAAGCTGGATTATGAATACAATTTCATCCGAAATTAGATCAAGTGTTGTCTATCTCAAAACAAACGTGAAATTTGGATTGATTTGGAATCTCGTTTTACACAAGGCACAGCCTACACAAATTTTTCAAGTTCGAAAAGATATGATATCTTTGGTTCAGTGGCACACTAATCAAGCTTCGCTATTTCACAAAATTCAAGTCCATGTGGGATGAATTTGTCAATGCGAGTCATCTTCCTCGGTGTGTGTGTAATTGTGATTGCGGTGTCGCTAAATCTCTTGCCGAATATGAAGCTATGCAGAAATTGGTTCAGTTTCTCATGGGATTGAATGATAATTTTGCTTCCATCAGAAGCACAATTCTGACTATGAACCCTCTGCCAAATGTGAGTCAAGCTTTAGCCATATTGACTCAAGATGAGAAGATCAAAGCCTGTTCTACTTTGTCCTCTGGTTTATCACCTCTTTCACTTCATGAGAATACCACTGCACTCATCTCTAAATCTTCTACATACAATCGAGGCACTGTCAGTTACAAAAGGGGAGATAGAGCAGTCAGTAAGAGTAATCTGATTTGTACTCATTGTGGAGGTACAGGTCATGTTAAGGACACGTGTTTCTTCATTCATGGCTTTCCATATTGGCACAAGCTTCATGGAGTTAAACCTGATCCTAGCAAAATGCCTAAGTATCTCAAGAACAAGACCAATTGTAACGATGTGTTGCCTTTTTCGCGGGAAAAATTCGATTTTTGCGTTTCTTTGAAAAACCAAATAAAACCGGAAAAAACGGAGTCGCCACGCCATTTTAATTTTGAAGGGCCAAAACTTTGAAAAAAGCCCGAGATCAGAGATTTAGGTTCGGAGGTCATGTTACGCGTCGGGAAGGACGTTAGTGTGCACTCCGACGCGCCTCGTGAAACGAGTCTTCCAAGCTGAAAATCATTTGTGTGTGTGTGTGTGTGTGTGTTTTGGCCAAAATAAGTTGAAACTGGAAAAAGTAAAAATTGGGATGTCTTTTAAGACTTTAAACTGATCCCATGATTTTTTGGAGAATTTTTGGTTTGAGATTTGGTACTCAAAAACCTTTTGAAGTTGAGAAGTCACTTCTGCCAGAAGGAAATGGCAGCAGACACCTGATTTTGAAATGGATTCAAGGGTCCTAAAACTTCATAATCTGGATGAACTCAGAGAATGAAAGTTTCTCTAGACTCCTTGAATAAACTTTGTGTGAAAGAAATTTCCATTTTGGAGAATATTTGAGGGGTCAAAACCTTCTGGAAACCTCAGATATGAGATCTGGATTCCCAGAAGCTGATGAACTAGCCTCTGAAAGAAAAATTGAAAAGAGGAGTTTTACTCACCCAAAAAATAAGGTAAAAATATGTCTGGAAAGATCTGGATGTTGGCTACAAAAAGTGTTTTGTAGTCAACACCGAATTCCAAGTTCATCTGTGTCCAAAAATTAAGACCATGGACTGAGGTCTGAGAAAATTGCTACTGGACAGCAACTTCTCAAGAAAGAAAATATGATTTTAAGGGGGGTTTTGCATCCATGCTTGTCCCCATTTCCCTAGGTTTTGGTTAGTGATCACTAGACATTTTAGTGGTGAATCAACTATACCAAACCATCCTTGGGGTACATTAGGACTAAACATTTCATTTGCTTGGGGAGGGGGATTTTACCCTTTGAAATCAAGATTTAGTGCTTGAAAATGGTTTTTTAGGGTTTTGAAAGTGCATTTTTGCAAGTAAGAAAGAAGAGCTTTGAAAATAATGTTGATCTTTGTAGAAGATCATCCATGGAGATGGTCTTCCATGGTGATCTTCTTAGATCTAGAGAAAGAAGATGAAAGAAACTACATTTTCAGTAGTTTGAAGATGCATGCATGGATGAGATTTAGGTTGTGGAAGAGGAGGGTTTACCAATCTTCCTTGTGTTCTTGAGTGTTTGGCTTGAGTGTATGAGTGTTTAGGGCTTTAATATGAGAGTGAGTGGATGAGTATGAGTTGGGAAAGATTGAGAGAAAAAGGTGACAATTCTTGAGAATTCTCACCGTTTTCTCTCTATATTTCGCCAGGTTCGTTGCATTTGTGTTTTTTCTTTTATTTTTTAGACTGGAGGGCTCAATTTATAGCCCTTCGAAAATTACATACTTGTCCGCGCGGATAGGATCTGCAAACAGGCACTCGTTCATTAAATGCAAAACCTTTCGCAACTTTGGACAAGAAGAATAATCTTTTTCAAAATTCAAATTGACACCAAATGCTTTTTGTTTCCAAAGATTGCTATATTTGGTTTTCTTCATTTGTTTTTCTTTTTTTGAGATTCTTTTAAGGTTTAACCTTAAATAACAATGCCCATTTTACCCTCACTTTGTTAGGAATGTTAGGATAGTTAGAATGTTAGTAATTGTTATAACTTTCAATTAATTTATAACGAAAATTCTAACAAGCTCAAATTGGAGCACTTACAAGAGCCCTCTGGCGCGGAGCTTTCGAAGGAAGCGGGGTCGTCGATAAGAGTAAGGCTCCATATTTGGCAGATGATCGAGCGATCGGGTGGCCGAACCTAGCGATAGGCTACCTACGTATCCCGAATGGGAATCAAGGTGCCTTCTAAGCCGTAGTTCGATGAGCGAGTTCTTCACTGACGGCCTGGAGATGATGGCTGGGATAAGAGATGACTTCAACTGGATGCCGCCGAACCCTCGGGCTGGGATGAGCGAATGTTCTGGGCCCGACGGCATCCGCTCCGCTGGGGGATGGAGAATGACCATTTTCGGCCTGTGATCGGGGATAAGCTCTAGATGACCATTTTTTGCCTCGAACTCAAGATGGCGTATCCGCGCCTGAACCTTGGAGATGGGATTTTAGGTGCCTCTAACGAATGGCATTTTCTTTAGGTGCCTCAGAACCGGGTATCATGGCTTTTTAGGCGCCGGGGATAGGACTTGAAAATGACCTATGGGACTTTCGGTCTCTGCTTTGGGGGAGGTGACCGCTTTTTGGTCGGGGTCAACTAATGATAGGCTCGCTACGTATCCCTAGCTGGGAATTAAGCGTCTTAGTAGTGCCTCGAACTACTCGAAGATGGCGTTTTAGGTGCCTCGAACTGAGATTCCGTTTAGGTGGAGATGGCCGGGGATTTCGTTAGGTGCCTTTACGAAACCATTTATTCATCTCGGGAAATGGCTTTTAGGCTTCGATCCTGCGGAACCAATTAATTGATGAAAGATACGATCTCGTTATCTTTTCTGGACTTCTGTCGCCTTACGCGCCTTAATTTGAAATAGCTGCTTTCTGCCTGGGGTAATTTTGATGAATGATACGGGCCCAAGAGAGAGTATACCGTTTTGGTCCTGGAAATTTGGAATCCGCTTCACAATGATGAAATTTTTACGTATCCTGCCGGGGGTAATCAAGCCCTTTACGAAGTTGAGATACCTAGGATCTTACGAAAATGGTTTTATCTTTTGGGATTAGGCAGCCCTGGCCCACGTTGCATCACTGTGAAGGAATTTACAAAGATACGTACGTTTTCATGCGGGAAATCTGCGTTTGACTAGTGGCTGATTTCCTGGCACGATGTAGGATCTCGTTATCTTTCTCAGGGCACTCGGTCCTACGCTTATCCAGGTGCTTAGTGGTAATTTTGATGAAAGATAATGATCTCGGGATCTTCGTTATCTCAGTGTCGGGCCTTCAGGTCTTACGTTTTTAGTTTGCGGAGGGTAATAATTTTGATGAAATATAATTTTGATCTCGTTATCTTCTCTCGGGGCGCACTTGGGTCTTACGTTTTTCTTACCATTAGGGATCACGGGTAATTTTGATGAAAGATACTGGGATCTCGTTATCTTTCTCGGGAGCACTTGGCACTTACGCTTTGACCGCCGAGGGATGAATTTTGATGAAAGATACGGGATCTCGTTATCTTTCTCGTGGCACTCCTGGCCTTACGTTTTAGCTATGGTAGATTTCTGATTGAAAGATACGGGATTTCGTTATCTTTCTCTAGGGCTACTCGGACTTACGTTACTGCCACCGCCGGTTGATGATTTTGATAGAAAGATACCGGGATCTCGTTATCTTTCTCAGTAGATCGGTCTTCACGTTTAGCGATCTTAGCGCGGGTAATTTTTGATGAAAGATACTTCGGATCTCGTTATCTTTCTCGGAGCACCTTCTGGTGCTTACGCTTTAGCTAACCGCCGTGGAGGATTTTCGATGAAAGATACGCGGATCTCGTTATTCTTTCTCAGTGGCACTCGGTCTTACGTTTATTGCTTAGGTTGATGATTTTGATGAAGATGCGGGATCTCGTTATCTTTCTCGGCTTCGATCGGTCTTACGTTTGTTCTTATGATGATTTCATGAAAGATACCGGGATCTCGTTATCTTCTCTCGGGTCACTGATGCCTACGCTGATCACGGCTAGAAGGATGATTTTGATGAAAGATACCTGGGATCTCGCTATCTTTCTCGGGCACTCGGGTCTTACGCCGATCGCCGGATGATGATTTTGATGTAAAGATACGGGATCGTCGTTATCTTTCTCGTGGCACTCTGGTCTTACGTTTGGACTCGCCGGATGATTTTGATGAAAGATACGGGATCTCGTTATCTTTCCTGTCGGCACTTCGGCCTTACGTTTGGCTCGGCCGGGATGATTTCTTTGATGAAAGATACGGGATCTCGTTATCTTTCTAGGCACTCTGCATTTTACGTTTGTACCGGGAGATTTTGATGAAGATACTGGGAGATTACGAAAGATACGGGATTTCGTTATCTTTCTCGCAGGCTTTTCGGTCTTACGTTTCTTTGACCGTCGGATAGGGGGATGATTCCTTCGAGCTGAAAGATACGGGATCTCGTTATCTTTCTCGGGGCACTCTCGGGCTCTTACGTTTAACTCCGCCGGAGAGATTTTTACATTGAAAGATACCGGGATTTCGTTATATCTTTCTCAGGGCACTCGGTCTTACGCGCTTTAGCTACCGGGAGATTTCTGATGAAAGATACTGGATCTCGTTATCTTTCTCAGGCTAACTCGGTCCCACGTTTTACCCGCCTGTGATAATTTTGATGAAAGATACTGGATTTCCTGTTATCTTTTCTTCGGGGCACTCCTGGCCTACGTTTAAGCTCGCTTGAGAGGAGATTTTTGATGAAAGATAACGGGATCTCGTTATCTTTCTGTGGGCACTCTGGTCCTTACGTTCTGACCGCCTGGGGAGATGATTTTGATGAAAAGATACGGGATCTCGTTATCTTTCTCTGGGCACTCGGTCTTACGTTTGACTATGAGGATGATTTTGATGAAAGATACGGGATTTCGTTATCTTTTCTGTGGCACTCTGGCCTTACGTTTACCGCTTAGGGGATGATTTTTGATGAAAGATACGGGATCTCGTTATCTTTCTCTGGGGCACTCCTGGTCTTACGTTTACTCGGCCGGGGATAATTTTTCGATGAAAGATCTCACGGGATCTCAAGTTATCTTTCTCGGGACAGTCACTCTGGCCTTACGTTTGACTCACGCTTGCAGGGGTAATTTTGATGAAAGATACGGGATCTCGTTATCTTTCTCGGGTCGCTGAATACTACGTTTGTAGCAGGAAATTTTGATTGAAAGATAATATGGATCTCGTTATCTTTCTCTGTGGGCACTCGGCCTTACGTTTAGCCGGGAGATTTTTGATGAAAGATACTGGATTTCGTTATCTTTGCTCTGGGCACTCTCGGCCTACGTTTCTACCGCCGGTAGATGATTTCCTGATGAAAGATCTGGCACGGGATCTCTCCGTTATCTTTCTCGGGGCACTCTGGCCTACGTTTAACCGCCGGGGAGATTTTCTTGACAAGGGGCCGACTCTTTGGTTATCTTGTCAAGTCGGGGACTGTGAATTCGCAGAGTCCCGAAATTTTAAGCGGGCAAAAGGGTCATTTTTGACCCTTGCAATCTCATCCGCGCGGATAGGATGGAAAGCTCGTGGGTATTAATTAGGGCCAATTCGCCCTTCACTTCCCACATTCTGGCTTTTTTTGAAACTCACGAGAGCGAGAGGAGAGGAGAGCCGAGGAGAACACCCATTTTTGGCCTAGAGCCTTCAAAATTCCGCCCGTTTTCTTCAATTTTTTCAAGCAATGGAACACGGGGAAGGCGCTTTTCAAGGCCAAGGAGCGTGGTCCCAGTAGCGGAGAGGCGATTGGAGCTCGTCTCTGTGGGATGAGGAGGCATTACAATCTTTCGCGTCCCCTGGCCATGCGGAGGAGCATTACCCCCGATGCTTGGCAACATTTGGGCTTCGGATCCGCATCTCCCGAACGGTATATTTCGAATCCTCTTGATCCTCTTGTCGGATTTCTTGTTTGAAATTTTTTGGATGATTTTTGAATTTTTTTTTTTGAATATTGAATATTGATATTTGAGTTTGATGATGCAATGTTGCAATGAATTTAAGTGAAGTGTCCCAAAATGTGCATTTTGCTTGGGGAAAGAATTGGCATTTTTCGCCACATTTTTTTAATTCGAAAATTTCATGTGAAAAATTCGAAGAATTGTCAGATTTTTTTTTTTTGGAATTGAATATTGCATGTTCTTGATGATGATTTTTTTTTGAAGTTGAATTTTGATATTGATGAATGATGATGCAATGCATGCATTTTTGTTTCGGGAAAAGAATTGGCATTTTTGCCAATATGAGATGTATGTATGTTTAGGATTTTTTTGAAAAAGTGGGACGGATTTTTCCTCCCGTTGCATGTAAGATGGATGATGATGCATGTATGCATTTTTTTTTGAAAATGGGACGGAGTTTTTACTCGCGTAGGAATGCATCCTTTTTTTTTTTTTTGATGAATGCATTGGGACTTAAGTCCGAAAATTGTTTTTTCTTTCATGCGAGAAAAATGGGGCTATGCTCATTGTATGCTTTGTTATGTCAGTCGAATTTTTTTTTTTAATGTAAATGCAATCTTTGACATTTTCTTTTCTTTTTACAGTAGCGGGAAACCGTTCTTGTGACGGAGAATTTAACAAGATGAAGACTCGAGTGGTCGGTGGAGTGCTCGCGGGATTGACTCGTGGGATCGGCTTCCGGATGCCAAAGGCCGAGGAGCTTTGCCGAGTCCGAGACAGACGTTGTCGAGACGGGGCTGCGGGAGTTCGTCGAGTGCCTTGAGGGGACTCTGGGGTCAAGTTCCCTAAGAGCAAGTGAGCTTCGATGTTCGGGCTCTAGCGCATAAGCATTGGTGGATGCGACCCACACATTCCACTTCTTCTCCGGGCGCAAACGGCGACTGTTACGCCTTCCGACTATGCCGGCGATCACGGAGTCCGTCTCTTCAATGGACGCAGATTGAGTGGAGAGATGGCTTCTGGCCGCTGATGCGGATCTGCGGCGTTGTGCTCTTCTTGGATTTTCCCCTTATTCCCAAAAAGGGGATGGGGATGGAGTAGTGCCTCATGTGGTCTTCGGCACAGATTGTGGAGTACCATCGCGAGTTATGAGGGCCGGGAGTGATAGGTTTAGCGCCGAGCGACATTGCTAGGTCCTTCCTCCTGGTTTTTACCTTTTCGAGCACGCTCTTTCGGGGCACGCTCGAGTGGGACCCGGCAGCTTTGCCTTGCCGAGGTCCTTGGAGGACATGGAGACGGTTGGAGATATTTCCCCCTCGGGGGAGGCCGGAGCTGGGCCGAGCCGTACTTCGCTCTTGATAGATACACCTGAAGCGCCGTGAGCTCTCGTATCTTGCTTCGAAGTTTGCTGCGGAGGTATAAGCTCTCTTTTTGCTTTCCCTCTTTCCTTTCGGGAAAGCACGCAACTTTTATTCTCGCACCGGATTGGATTGGATTTTTTACCTTTCGTGTGTACGGGCGCTGGAGTTTTTCCACGTCACGGCCACTGTGGAGGCAGCCTCGGGAGGCGTACGTCTCAGGCGTATTCCGGCCATGCGGCCTTGGTCCAAGCCTCGCCCGGGAAAAGATAGGTGCTCCAGGGGGCGTCGACTCTCGTGTACGCGGATCGCCTTCACTCTCGATTTGGAGGCCAGACGACGGATGAGGGATGATATTCTTCCCCCCGGGATCGCTTTGAGGTGGCCAAGCACCGGAAGAGGCGCCGAGATCCGGACAAAGTGCGGCGGAGGATTTTGGTGGGCCTGACTGCGATGCCTATTATCTCGGGAGAGAGGGTGACGCGCTGCAAAGCACGGCGTGAACTTGCCTTTGAGGACACCGGTGGAGCCTCCCACGCCGATATGATGCACTCCGAGCGATCGGTCCGGGTGGGACTCCGGGATGATTACCGAGCAGTGCCAAAGCACTTCTCGGACTTCGTGGCGATCGAGCCTACATATGCGACGTTCGTCTCGAGGAGGCTGAGGATGCCTCGTGTTTTGGAGAGGGAGGGGCAGGATCCCGCGGTACCCTCGGACGGATTTTTCTTACATCCAGGATGGGGTCCGATTGAGAAGTGCAGGATCCCTCACTCCCGAGCGACGACTTTCCACGAGCTTTTTTCCGCCGGCCTCGTCCGGTATGAAGAGTATGCTTCTTCACCTTTTCCCCTTCTTTTCTTTTTCTTTTTGTTTCCCATCATCTCTAGCATCACTTCTTTTTTTCTTTTGACAGCTTTTGCTTTTGTGCATTTCTGTGGAGGTGGGTCGTCGAGACACTCGACGAAGCAAGTGATCGGAGCCAAGAGGTTCATGACGTGAGGATGGTTGAGCTTATGTGGCGCCTCGAGGGGCTAGGGCGAGGAGACTAATGCACGGCCTGCACTCCGTCCAGAAAGCGGGGAGGCTTCTCCTATTCCTCTCGGAGACTCTCTTCCGAGACCCTCTCTTTCTCCTCTCATTGGATCACCATGCGCTGGCACCGCTTCGGATCACGTCATTCTTGGGGATCCGCACGGGCAGTGGACCACGCCTCGCGGCATGGTGGTTCGTCTCCGTACGTGCTGTGTGAGTCCTGACGCCTTCACCTTCGGGTACTGACTTTTTTGTTGCATCCTGCCGCTTGCCCTATCGTAGCGTGCCGGCTTGGTCCCGATGAGCCTCTCTTCTCCGGGAGACTGAGGACTGATCTTGAGCCCCGAGATTTTCAGTGGCTCCCGAGGAGGCGGGCCCGAGTCAGCAAGAGGGGCTGGGGGCAGACATTGCAGCTGAGACTCCGATTGATTTTTTT